>VUQI01056087.1:21418-33496 GCA_015106735.1 Paratilapia polleni | reverse complement strand
AGCATCACAACAGTCAGCATCCATCAAAGAGCGCAAAAGTCTGGGAAAAGTCCCGCACATAACGAAGCATGACTTGTTAAAACAGAACATGAGGCTGTTGTTGTGTCTGCGCTGGGTGATTGGGGCGCAGCAGCAGGTTGAAGAGTTGAATGACAGGCAGATCCTGACGGAGCGCGCTCGCTGCTCTGCCGCTGAATTTGATCGACTGATTGTGTGTTATGCAGCAGTAATGAGCTTTACAGTATGTGCGTAATGTGCCAGGAGCTGATTCGTATGCTGGATGAGCTAGCTAATTGTTCACAGCGCACATTCCACGAGTCTCATGGCTCCTCTGATTTGGATTCATTTAGCCTTTATTTTACCTCATTATACAGCCCTTTGTTATTGCCAGGTTGTATGAGAGGTATTTTGTATTGTTGAAACTGACTCTAGTAATTTAATTTAAAAAGATCCACTGTTCAGCCCTGCACCTCTCCTCCTAAATACAAAACAGTGTATTAAGGTGCAAATTTAAACTGAAAGGTGAAGCATATTGGGTGGGTTTCGCTGTAGCATGAACTCAACACAAACAAAAACCTCTCCTTGTCTCTCCTCTTGTCATGTCGTTTTATTGCTTTCACAAACAGGCTGCAGAATCTTTTAATAATTCTTCATACTGTAACAAAAGGCAGACCTCCCCAGCTGAACTTGCCAATGAACCCTGCCTCCGTCAACCTTGTGCAACAAACCAAATGTGAGGAACAGTTGTGGGGTCTTTTTTTTTTTTTTTTTAATTTTTTTTTTTATTTCTGGGAATAAAGCTGGCTCACAGCAAAGAACAGTAAGACTAGAAAGAGGATGTAGAGCTGCAGTTTGGTAGGTTTGTAAGCTGAAGGATAAGAATGTTCTCTGATGCTGATCCTGTGGTTGCTCTGGATCCCAAACAACAGCAGAGAGAACTGACAAAACCGAGTATTTACACTGGCATTCCAGTGGCAGCCTCTTGTCTGAAAAACAAACAATACCCTATGCATAGGCCTCATCTTCCTGCAAAACACACTCTCACCAGTGTGTTTTGTGTCTACCAAAAAATTTCCATCAAACACCATTTTTATGGTCATCAAAGCTCAAACAGTCTGTGCTGCTGCATTACCAGTATGGTTGAACCTTTGATATTAAAGTTTGCATTTAAATTTGAAAGAACGGAAACTCCTGATGAGTGATTCATGACTGCTGGGGAGTTTCCACCACAGTGACTGTGCCATCAGCCCACGGAAACACTTTCTGTAAAGATTTTCACAGAATTTTTCCTGTTAATCATCATATTTGATTCATCTTTATCTCACTCGGTGTGAGCATGTGTTCCTGCTCTGTAGCTTGGCATCTACTATCATGTGGGCAATGCACCCCTGGGGGTAGTACCCCACAAAGGCAGTAATGGTGCTAAGCATGCAGATAGAGGACTGATTTAGACTGAAAGGCATCTCTAATCTTATGAGTGTCAGCGGTGTTGTGTCATAGATTAGCCAAATGTTTTTCTTTATTTCTTGAATGATCATCATGTCTTCTGCGTTCATCACAACCCCTGGCAAGGACTACTGTGCAACATCTTACATTCACATTTTATTATTATTATTATTAGCAGTAGTAGTGATATCCACTGGATTGTTGCTATTATATATTATAAACCTTATTGTGTCAGAACTATGATATTGGTATTATTTTTATGAACTGTGGAAAGATACATAACAAGCTCTGATTACCAAAACAAGCAAGGCAGCAAGAAATATTTATTTATAGAGCACTTTTCACAGACAAGAGCCACACAGTGCTTTAAAAACACAAAGCAAAAAACAAATATAATACTTTTGTATTAATTAAAAAAGAAATGCGGGAATACGAGCAAAAGTTTATTTACAAAAATTTAAGACAAAGATAAATTTCAATTCAATTCAATTTTATTTATATAGTGCCAGAACACAATGACCCTACAATGTTAGAGAGAAAACCCCAACAGTCAGACGACCCCCTTTGAGCAAGCACTTGGCGACAGTGGGAAGGAAAATCTCCCTTTTAACAGGAAGAAACGTCCGGCAGAACCAGGCTCAGGGAGGGGCAGCCATATGCTGCGACTGTTTGGGGGTCGCCCAAACAATAAAAAAAAACAAAAAAACAATAAAATTAAAAACTTTTAGGTTTTTTTTGTTTTTTGTTATAGTTTTTTTATTTATTTATTTATTTTTCATAAAACTGGGTATGGTACCTCAGTAGTTTTTCATTAATGGTGAAAGGAATCATATAGTAATTAAAACCTATTGTTATTTACTGTCATCTTGTTCGCAATATCTATTTGATCAAATAAAATGAAATCAGAATTATCACAATTTAAGCCAACTTCCAGTTTATCTGCTGGTCTTTGCATAGTGTTAAACATTTCACAATTTGGCTATAGATGTCAAATTGAAATGTTTTTGGATGAAAACACATTGATATTTTTAAAGCATATTTGCCAATTATTAGTCTGTTACATTGTGGTGTGAAGAAAGCTGGTGAAAGCATATTTATATATACTTTTTTTCAACCCTTTATTAAACAGTTACAGTGAAGAGGAGACAGGAAGGCTGGGAGAAAGAGTGGGGGGAAGACACAGCAAAGGGACTCGGGTCAGAATCTAACCCGGGCTGCTGTCTTCGGCCCTACAGCTTATGGATGCCTGCTCTACCACAGAGATAAATCTGTGCCCCCATTTATATATACATTTAAGATAAGATAAGATAAGATAAGATAAGATAAGAAACACTTTATCCCATATTTGGGAAATTGTTATATATTATTATGTTTTGAGGTACTGTACACCTGTAATCTAATTTCAGTGGATCAGAAGGTACTTTTTAAACTACTACATTTGTTTAATAGCTGCTCACCAGTTTATTTATTAATATCTTAATCCTCACCAGATTAAGATACTAATAAAAAATAAATAAATAACATGCAAGTAAAATGTAATTCTGTTATATAGCCCAGAGTCTTACATTACTCAACAGTATATAACATAATTGTTTTAATTGTAAATGAAAAGTCTTATATATTACTAAATAAGAAAAACTGTGAATAACACTAATACTTTTAGTTATAAAGTTTTATATTTGCACTACTGGGGTTTTTTGAGTTTTCTTTTTTAGTTTTTCCAGTTTCCAGAAGCACAAGCTGAAACTAAAAGATTGACATATCATCACCTTCAAGTTCTTTGGGCAAGTTCTTTTTTATTTTTTAGCATATCCGGCAAATATGAAGCAACATTAGCATTTTTTAGAGTCGCGTTTTTTGGTGACCTGATGAATATTCACTCTCCCTTTAGCTCTGTATTTGTCTCCACAAACTCCTTAGGGAAATATCAGCTCTTTCGCTCCTCCATACTATGTTCACCAGCTAGTTTCTAACTTTATTTGTTGTTGGGCCGGTCATATATGTATAGTGTGGTAGTAGAGCTTTTTTTTTTTTTTCTGAAAACAGCTGCCTGAAAATGACACTATGAGAGCAGCATCAGTGAAGTGAAACAGTAAAGTTGAGCAGCAAGTTGTAAGCAATGAGCTGAAAGACAATATAAAGCTTCGTAAAGTTGAGTGCTGCTGCAGTGACTGGTGCAAATTCTCTGTCTGTTCACTACATGGAACCCCTTTCATGTCATTATAGGAATACTGATTATAGCTGCTTTAAGCAACAATCTAAATGCATCCTCCTACCCTGCTGTGCACCACATGATCAACTACATCATTTATTTAACATGATGTCAGTGAATTTATGTTTTAAATTCACAGGCAGTTGAACCACTGATATATATTAACTCACAGAATTTTAAAACACAGCACTTGTATTATTTAAGATTTTTTTTAAACAAATTTAGATCGTTATAAGAACATTATCTGTTTTAATGGAACATTATGACGTTAACATATTCATATTGGCTATGAATTTTATTTTAAAAGTTATCCTAAATAATAGGAGTCGTGCCTTTCGTATACATCTTCCTATAAAAAATGCTAAAAAGGCAGCACATCACAAGCTTTAGAATACGCATCTTCTTCATCTTAGGTGATCACATCAGTGTGTTTGCTGGCTTCAAGGTACAGACAGTGTTATATGGCTGTGCAGATGCAATAAGCTCCTGTGAATATGTGAGTCTGTTGGACTCTGGTTTGTTTGGCGTGAGGAGTCTTTGATGTTGTGCTGAAAGATCTGATGCTCTGATCTGAAGCATGACAGAGATGGCATTACGGGAGACTGCGTCAGAAAATTTAGCATATACAATAAAATGTTTCTGTTTGAATCCACACAGCAGCATAGCCACATGTTTCCACTGTCTGACATGTCCTGTTCTTCATCCTGCTCTCAGAACAAACTCATTCCCATTAGAATAAGCCTGAAACATTCCCTTTAAATTGACAGTACAATTCATACTAATGCTGCTGGTGCTGTGGTCGCACAGTGTATTCCCAAAGTAGTTACAGAGGTGTCTGGGCTGTTTCTGAGAAATATGTGGAAAAGCCATTACAACTTAAACCGTGTAAATTGCCGCAACCAAATGTGACCACCCCAAGTCATGTGGGTGGTACACTAACAACGAAGTCAAACTCGCCTGAAACACAAAGACAGACAAACATGGCTGTGCATATAAATTTGTTTATGCTGCCGCATTATAGTGTTCATTTGTTTATACTGGGTGTCAGTGGGGGCACGCAAAGATTAAAGCGGTAACTTTAACCTATAGAAGCTGGAGACAGTAGTGACAGAAAATATCAGAGAACAAGAGTAATAGGGACAGTGGCGAAAAAGCAGCAAAGGCAGCAGAGGGTACAAGGGTTTAGAAACTGTGTGATTGATCATAAAGGTGTTGATATTCCCCTAACAAGCCAAGCAAACCAAGTCTCTGAAGAATTTCTTTTCAAAATGATGACCAACAGTCGTTAACCCACAGATACACAGATACGGTACAGACACTTTTAGACAGCTTCACTTTGGGAACTGGTTAGAAAAGTTTATTTCGTCAAAGCCAGCAGGTCTCTGCACAGTATGGAGCCAGTTTTATTGCTGACAGCTTCACAGCAGTATAGCATTAAAAGGTCAGTTTAGCTGGTTATTTGTGCTTTCACACAATTACAGTGGAAGATAATGGTATTTTGTTCTATAGAGAAAATAAGAAAAATAATAACACCTGTTGACAGCAGCTTCAGCCTGAAGTTTCTGAAACGAGAAACATTTTAGTGTTGAGTTTTCTAGCCCACTACCTCTGGTAATTGCATTAATATTGGATTGACTGAGATGCACATCTCACATATTATGTTCAATACCAGCATTCTGCATGACTGCAGAAAGTCAGGTGTCCTTCATCTAGCGACGCAGATTGTAAGGGCTTAGAAGGTAAATTAAATGTTCGATTCATGCAGAAGACGAGAGTTTGCATCCGATCACAGATATTATTTTTTAGCACAGTCTTAGATGTAGTTGCCTGTTCTTAAACACACATGAATTTTTGGTTAATTTGTTATAATTTGCTGAGATATTTTTTCAAATCTTTATAGGTTTTTTCATAAAGTCAGAAATGAAAACAAAAGCATTATCATTAAAAAAAAAAAAAACTACTGAACTGATTGCACTTTACTGGGATATTAGATATCCTCACGTGGATATATAAAAATTTTAATAACTAGATGAAACTGAGAAATTTATCTCTTTTTTTTGGCTTGTTTGAACCATCTTCTTAAGGTTACTTTTCCTTTAAAAAGAAAAATACAGTTTATTTGACATCATTAACATATAAGATATGAAAAATGTAAAATGTAAATAGCAAGAAATAACATCTTTTTACATTGGAGTTCACATAGAAACCATCTAAGATGACTATGTTTATTACATGATTACAATCATGCAAAAAACGAGTGGGGTTAACCTCACTGCACAGTCTCTATGTGTAGCTGCCTTGTCTTCCTATTTGTACAGATTTTCTCAGCAGGTTGTATGATATGTAGCTGTAGAAGTCAAACAAATGAACCTGGGCAAGTTTGTTTGCTTCTGACTCACTTCTAGATATGTTCTCCCTTTGATCACATGGATTTCTGCTTGTTTCCTCCCACATCCAACAAACATACAATCACGAGGATTGGAGACCAAATTGCCTGTTGGTATAAATGTGAATGTGGACCCCACTGAGCCTCACAGTCACTGAGGCTAATTGGAATCCAAATTTAGAAAAATAAACCTGCATTTTGCCCACACTACTGGTAGTCATGGTTATACCTCCGTGGGGACAAGTTTGAATGCAGACACCAGCCAGACTCATAACGGTGCTCTTTTTTTATTTCCTGATGTGTGTAAGTTTGCGCGTGTGCCCCTGGCCTGTCATTGCGGCACATCAGCAGTAGTAACAGGTGGTCCCTGTGGAGGGCAGACTGACAGGTAGATAATGATCAAAGAGGCCGTTTCCTGTGTTTCATGTTGGGCTCAGAGAGAGACACATCTGTACTGCCAGTGCTTCTGCTTTTTAATGGGCTCAGGTTGCAGAAAGCTCATCTCACACACATGTGCATGAATGCATGTACGAGCACAAACTTTAGTCATTTTGAGACTCCTCACATTAACAGCTACTAACACATTTCTCAGATCTCCCCCATGCCACACTCCCTCCCTTTTAATAAATTGCTGAACTCTTGCCGCCTGCACGCTGACTCTCCATCATCCCAAACTGTCATCTGAACTGCATCACACATCCATAAAATATTAACCTCAAGGGAAAACACAGCCCAAACCACCCAGTCTTTCTCCAGTTTGACCCCCCCAAGTAAACAGGACTATCTCTCAGACTCAGGTGCCCGGCCACTCACAGATATCTTACCCTCAATCTTGTGTCCACAGTTGCCAGTGGCTGTGTGGACGGGTTTGTACTCTGCTCTTCTCTGCTCTGTTCAGCCTGCCAGTTTCTGTTTAATCAATTGAAGCAATTCAGATTGTATTTGAAGGAGGCCAAATCTCATCTCAGGTTGGATGTTGTTGGAAATGAAGTGTATCCTTGAGGATGGGTGTAAAAACAGCTTCACTTTATCTGGTAGATTAAAACTTCAGGGTCACGGTAATCTGTCTTAATGAAACTGTCAAGTAATCCGAGAATCTGTAAACTCCACGTGTCACGTCGGCATCCTGGGCACTCGCTTATGTGCATGTGTATATTTCAGCTCAGTGAATTTATACATGATTTTTAAATTACTGATTGGCAGACCAGAGGGTTATGTGATTGCTTTGAAAGGTAGATTAACTAGCAATTAACCAATGTTAAGGTAATTGCGTAGCCAATCAAATAAAACTCAAAGCAGGTAGGGGAAGCATGAGGAGCTGATTTAATCATCTATAAGAACTACTTCTCTATGCACTCTTAGGTTTGATCTGTTGGCACTCTTAATATTGGAGTATTTTTTTTATTTAATTTCTGCAAGCAATTTTATTTATTTGCAGCATTCACACCTTTGTACTACCGGCCTTGGCAGTGGTCTATCAGGACTCAGCAAGCCTTTCGCTGATGCAGACATCATTTTAAATCAGCTTTTACAAATGATGTTTCACTCAAACATCAGCTTGGACCTTTCCCCTCACACAAAATTGTACAAAAGATCTTTCTGCAGATCTCAGATTCCAGCTGCTCTGGAACCAAAATTCTCTTAAACCTTATCAAACTCTTTATCAAATAGTCTTGAAATTTAAAAAGTAGGTCACACAGTTGCTGAATCATTCTCCATTTGATTCTGATATTAGACACCATACAAACCAAGGCCCTTTAAGTTCCAGTTTTCTTCAGAATACCCTTTAAGTAGTTTGAAGGTTGCACATTGTCTGACAGTATTACATACAGTATGTTATGTATAACAGCATGTTCCAACTCTTCATTAGAGCTGTATGATGTTTACAGTGTCTTCATTTTTTTATGGCTGCACCAATCGAGTTTGGTGTAATAAATGACTTCTTGCATAGCTACTTAACGGAAACGGAAGTACGATTACTTTGTTCTGTTTTTTAGTGTTTCACTTGCAACTGGCAGGTTGGTAATATAAGCTGTGTTTCTAAGATATACTTTAAATTCTGGGTGTCTCCAGCATCAGTTTATTATACACATTTCCCCAAAATTCAGCCTTACAAACAGTATTTAGTCCAGTAGAAAAATTGGAATCCTTAGTAAGAGTGTTTTGCTGTAAAGGACAAGTTTTAATTCACTCTCCCAATAGTGGGATAGATGGATTTAAGAGGTTAGATAGTTCAAACATCAAACATGGCTTGATCATTGGCCAGGCATGGATCTGGTTGATCTCCTTCCGCTACAGTGGATGCTTTCCAGAGTTAAAAATTGTATACAGAAAACCAAGTTCACAAGATGTACTGGAGCCTGTTCAAAACTAATTATTTGTGGTTTATATTTGACCTCAGTTCTTTCCCTGTTGGCTCAAAATGGTTTATTATCACAGTTGATATAGCTGTATAATGTCTCTGACAGATTGTGCTATGATAGTCATCCAAGTTCATTACATCTCACATGCTGTGAAATGCATCATGTATAAGTCTTGGTCACATCTGTGTCAGACTGAATTATCAGTTTGGAAGCATTTTGCATGATGCAATGAATGTGTAATGAAATGTAGTGCAATGTACATGGAGACAAAAAAAACTCAAAGGTTAAGGCTGAGATTATAAAGCAGTTTTTGCAACCAGATAAAAGAGGGCATCACATGGAAAAGGAAGTTTTTATTCTATTTACAGTAGCATGATGCTAGCTCACGAAACATATCTACGATTTACATTTACCTAAAGCTGCATTAGGTCTCAGTCTGTCTCCCTCTTCTAAAAAGGGCTCGTCAACAAACACCAGTGAACTCGGGGCTGACCCTTTTTTACACAACCCAGGGCTGGCAGCTGATCCCTCTGAAAACCAACTGAATCTCTGAAAGGGAGGAAGAGATGCATAGCTGGCAAGCATGGAAAGCTTCAAATGATTGATAGCCATTTGTTTTGCCTGCTTAATACAACATAAACTCTCCAGCGATTCATCACCAGAGTGAGGGGTTTTTCACGGTGCCTCTGCATAGCCCACTAAAAATAATTCATTTTCTGCGTGCTACGAGCCAGTCGCTAATGTTAAATATTCATGCGGGTCCAGTCTAAATGATGTGGCCATTGGCACACAGTTAGAGCACACTCTGTGGAAGGGAGGAAATGTCAAGCTGTGAATAAATGAAAGCAGTGAAGCCGTATATTACCCTGCCATTGTGAATTTACTATAGTTGCCATTTTGTCCAGCCACTTCAAATGGATCTCTTTTATAATCAATACACTCAGTAAAACATCGAACATATTGCCACGTTGGCAAAAATCTAGGCTCGCTGTGTTTGCCCATCCTTTATTCACTGTTTGTATTTGTTTCCTAATTTGTGCCTCATGAATGTTAACAGAGGGCTTTGTGCTGTTCCTCTTGTAACAACGTTCAGTACTAGCAACTGAGTTGACTCTCCTCAAAGATGTCGATGCACTTTGAGCCCCTCTTGTCACATTAATCAATATAGCTTGTGCCTATGCAGCTGTTATGGTTTGAGTCGTATTGACTGGCACATCAGTCAGCTGCATTCATTTCTGAGATGTTTTCACTGCAAGCTGATATGGAGAAGATGTTGTCATGGTTGCACAGAAATTGTTTTGAAACGTTATAGGTCATCTTCTGCCATGATATCAGTAAGCACAGTGGAGGGAAAGGGCAAAATATAATAGAACTTACTGGGTTGAGTATCCATTTAGAGAAACTCAAATAGAGAGCATAATGTCCGCTGTGCATCATTTGGATGGAATAGGAAATGCTAAATGGCCTCATATTGACAGACACACTCTCCCTGTATTCATTTTTATCACATGCACACACATTCACATGTGCGTGCGCCACTCACATTCACACGCACATTCACACACACACATTCCTTTCTGCAATCTCTGACTAATGAGGCCTGGGGCTGGAGATGGTTCCATCAAGGAACTTCCCCCTCTCTTTCTCCTCTCTCTCTCTCTTTCTCAAACACGCACCTGATTGATAGCAGTGATTTGACTGAGAAAAGGGAAATGGGAAATTGAAAAATGGTGGAAGAAGATTGGAAACAACGTGCTGATTATAAACTCTGTGAGGAAACAAAAGGCTTTCCCTCTGCCTTTTCTCTTAGCTCCGAGGTAGCAGGTGTGTGTCTGGCAGGTGCCTGATTGAGGCGCACAAAAGACATTACAACTGCAAACAAATGGACGTATTTAGCGTCCCCGGATGCAGTTAACGTTTTGGGCTGATAGAAGTGATTATGAGTATATGAGCACACGCAGCCGGGGAATGGGCACAGGTGTTTGGGAGAGTGGAGCAAGAAGGCAGCCATGTTATTGTTGTGATGATAATAATCCATCTATACAATTAATGGTATGCCATCACCAAGGTCATCAGCCTTTGGGATGTATTTAATATGTCTCATATTGTAATAATAGAGCCTCTCTGTGCTGGCGACAGATACACAGGAGGTGTGAGACCACACAGATTTATCATCATGAAAAACAAAAAAAAAGTGTGAGTGAGGAAGTGAGAACAACAGGCGCTGTGTTCCAAATTCACTGATTTACAAAATAACCTCAGTTACCTCGATGCCATCGCCATTTATTCTGGTCTTTTTATGTTTATGTTCTTGTGTTTCATGATAAATATAATAATAATAAAAAAACAAAACAATAACACTTTTCATAACAGTGGCATAAATTAGCCGCTACCTCCTTGTGGAAAGCCTTTGTGTATTCCATAAATAAGGGAGCATCTTGGCCGAGGCCCCGGTGGTTTAATATTCTCTGAGAGGTTCCAGACAGTGAGTGGTGGTGCAGCAGCTGTCTCTTGACCCTGCTGGACCCCCACTTACCCCTCTGACCACCTCCTTTCCACTGGACAGGCTGTGGCGATGACAAGCCTGTCAGGAGCTTCTCCTAATGTCCTAATTACCCCTCACACACATACATACAGACATGCTTGCGCAGATGTACACACATTCCTAGTGAGTAAGCAGATATGCTGGCAGACAGACTAGAAAGCACGCACTCACGTTCCCGCCGTTGCCGGTGTGAACATTGCTCAAGTGAATTTTCCTTGCAAGAGACCACACTATAGGTGAGGCATTGCAGTGTCACCAGAATAGCAAAGATTCTTCCCTAAAGACCTTTTTGGAGCTTTGATTTGAAATGTTGTCTGTGATTTTTTTTGATCTGGGCAGAATCAGAGTGTCGGTTTCTCTCCTGTGGAAACAAATGTGGCACTCTGCTGCAACTTTCTTTTAAAAACTGAGACCAGGCTGAAAAGAGGTTTCTAAGTGCCTGCTGCCTCTGAGCAGAAAAACACAAAAAGTTGCAGTGTCACCCGAAATAGACAACCTGAATGAGATGTGATGTGTCACTTTGCCAGAGGTTAAGCTTTGCTTCGGCTTAGAACACGAATCTCTTCCCTGTTGCATGGTTTTGGGTGCAGAGTGTAGTGCTGCTGCTGCTGCTGCACTTAAGTCCATGCTCAGTCAACTAGTCTTGTTAACATAACAGAGTGGATCATTGTGCCTGGTAGGAAAAAGGAAATCATTGTACCTCCTAGCAAAAGCAGTTGCTTAGTGATTCATAGACCCTGATAGTTACTGCATTTGTCACAATCAGCATGACTTAATCGTGTGTTACTATACCGCTCTCCTTTCCCTCATATTATGCTGATTTGAGACGTCCTGCCTTGTAGAAAAGTGTTGTTTCATTGTCAAATTACCTTTAGTTTGATAGATGTGTCAGCATAATCTAAAGCAACTGCTGCCTTTTTTTATTTAGCTTTTATTTTTGCCGTTTTATTTGTGTAACAGGGAGAGTGTGGTGCCTATCGTGTGAGGCTGTGTGGAAGAGTTGCCTGGCATCCACACTCATCAGAAATTTGTTAACGCTCTCTTTTTTCTTGACACGACTGTAAGAGACGAACACTACCTGAGCTGTGTAGAGCTGTCATGAAAGCGCCTGGCTGCTGTTTGCAAT
>VUQI01056087.1:0-21398 GCA_015106735.1 Paratilapia polleni | reverse complement strand
AACCCCCCTGGTTTTTTTTGTTTATTTTTTTTTTTTTTTTTTTGTCAGCCGCAGAGACGTTTTCATGTGTATTGTGAATGACAGGACCCAGTCAGGTACACCAATGATATTATTCACCTTTTCTGCTTTCAAAGGCATTTCTAACATTAACATGTCTTAATTTGAGGACTTTTATTCACAAGAACACCCATCTTTGGGAATTTATGTGCAATTGTAGATGCCCATAGCACTTCACTAAGAGGAGATAGGGCACCAAATTCAATATAGCTGCTTTTTATCTGACAGCATTTCTGAAGGATTACCCCTTAATCTCCCAACGTAAAGGCTCTCGTCAGCTACATGTGTCTTCCTGGCACTGCACACACAATCAAGCAATAGATTGGACCTTTACAAAGCATATCCCATTAACACAGAGCAATTACCCACCTCTGTGGGGATATTTGCAAAATCTCCTTTTTGTTACAGTTTATCAAGCAGAAACATGCTTTGCATCTCCTGTAAGCCTACCTGATTATAATGTCTCAGGTGACTCTGGGGAAATTTAATCTGAATATTCCTGGCCGTGTTTACGGGTAAGCATTTTCTGATATCTCACTGACTGGTTGGGCTGGATTAAGCTGTACCGGAGAGGCGATAATAAAAGAAGTGGGTCAAGTACATAAATGAAATGCAACTTAATTAGTGCTGCCATTTTTAAAGAGCAGAAAACAGCTCTTATTTTAGTATAACAAGAGCACGCAATTGTCAGAGGTCCACTCAGAAGCTTTTTGTAGAGATTTAGGCCATCATTCAGTCTTAATTGGCAGATGATGCCAGCTGCATCAGCTGTTCAGTAGCTGTTATGATTTCATCCACATCAACTTTTAAGTGTTCTGTTCAACGTAATGTTATGTAATCCCAACAATTTGCTTTTTTAGGTTCTACGGAGTTTCCTTAATCTCAGTAGACCTTTTAGACATCTTGCCTTTTGCAACAACCCACAAGATAGTTAGAGTATTTTCATAATTTACATGGTTGATTTATGTTTAAAAAACAAAACAAAACAACAACAAACAAAAAACTTTAAATGTTTTATTGCTAAATTATTTTTGGATATTCATCTTTTATTTTGATTGTTAAGAAAGGTCCCCCACCTGAGAATGAAACTACTGACACTGAAGTTATGTGTGAGCAACCACAGACTGTATGTAAAGATGGGCTTAACCACATTTCACAATGTAGCTGTAGGCTTTTTTTGTTTTTTTTTTTGGAGAAGTGACCATAGTTTGGTTGAGAGGGTAAACTGCTGAGATACCAGCTAATGCTTGGTTAACGAGGTGTATCCATATGCTGTTTGGGTGCATCACACAGTCAGTACCTGCTAATTTATGCTAAGTAACACACAAATAAAATACAGTGATTTCACTCAGCAAAACAGGAGCACAGACTTATTTGTATGTTGTTTTTGGTACTATTAGCTACACAGAAAGCCAGAATAGTTGCACTAAAACACCAGCCCCACAAATGTGACAGAGAGGCGGCTCTGTTCTGTAACTTGAATTAACTGAGCTGGAGCCTACCAGACAGTTAATGGTACACTGTCACTCCAAGTGACCAAGCTCCGAATAATGCATAACTTTAAGCCTTAATATGACTTAAATAGGTGAGCTGTAAAAAAATAAATAAATAAATAAAAAATCATACACTATACAGTTGTGATGAAGAGAAAGATTAGCCATAGAGAACAAAACTGTATTTTTGTACTGGACTGAAAACATGTTTAATTCAGCTGTAAAATTGATCATTTTAAAATGGCAGTCTAGTGTGGATTTACTCGTCTTTGAAGCCTGCATCAAGTGGCCATCAGAGGAACTGCGTTTTTGGCACTTGTAGCTTCATTTTTCAGCCCTGGAGTTGCCACTTGTATGCACCCCATTTGGCCACCAGGGGACCCTTGAAACGAATAGATAATTGTTCAACTATAGTATGGAGCTTACTCACATGTCATGAAGACTTTTGTTTTGAAATATAACCATTACATCTGCGGTAGTTCGAAGGAAACTAAATGGTATCTATATAACATCTGCAGAAAATATACAAACTGTTTAATGTGGATTTGAAAATAATTATGACTGATAACAAAGACTAGAGTAAGGTGTTGGAGAGTGTTTTTGGTCTTTTTTGTGAGGAAAGCTGAAATTCTTTGATCAGTTTGCTTTGTGGAAATTCTGACCTCAAAAGTTGCCCGTGTTTATTGGGTCCACTCTGCAGGAGCCCGCTTCTCCGACCGATTTCCTTGAAGAGAAAAAGTTTGAAGCCCACCTCTGATCCTTCTAATTAAATGAAAACACAGTGGGCTACCCACAGTAAGACAGCATTTCACCACACACACACACACACACACACACACATAGACACACACTGTCGCAAAGGTAACCAGTGTGGGTGTCTCTATGGGGAACTACACAGAGCTCCAGCATCCCACTCTGTTGTGTCCTCTTATGCAGTGTGATCACACACTAGGTTGACATGCAACACGCTGCAGATCATGAGCATAAATAAGCAAGGGATGTTTTACCTGAAAGGAAGAACATTAATTTAAAGGCATCACTCTAGTACTGAGAAGAAATGTTGCCTCATTAGTGTTACCCCACTGCTTTTACTGAGCAGTAGCGGGAGAGAGAGGCTATGTGCCACTCTTGCCACACAGACATCTTGTCTCCAGAGATCTTAGCTTGCCTCAGTGACTAAAAACTGTGCACATTATTATGGATTCACTGGGGTGGCAATGGGTTGAACACAGATCCCTGAATACTCGGGCACTTAGAACCTCACTTCGTATAGAAAACATACTGCAGTGCAAGAGTCTGCCCTTTCAAATGTTCACAATGAGCCTGTTTCCAGCAGGAAATGTAGCATCAATGTAGGTGGAGAGTGTGAAATGCTCCAATTTTGTGTTTCTGAACATAATGCTGCTCATTGTGCAGAACAGGAGGATGAGATTTGGATGAAAAGGAGAAGAGGTGAGGAGACAAGGACAGACATTATTTGGAGGACGGTTAGCCTGCCTGCTCTCATCCTGTGTGATTGACATATTGGTGCAATGGGTGCACTCGCACGAATGCCATCACATGCATTTCCCCAGAAATCTGTCTATCAGCACTGTCTAAGCAGAGCGACAGCCATGACATCTAATCACAGGCGAGCTGGCACCTCATAACTTCTACCTAATGTGCTGCAGGTACAGAGGAGAGAAGGAGAGCACTGCACGACAGCACCGCCGCCACCACAACACTATTTATAGCCCCTTCAGAGGCCACCAGCAGGAAGTGGATCATACTGAAGGGTTAGGGAAGGTGTCACTACACTATATCACAAGTCTCTGTGTTTAGATATAGGTCTCTGTTGACAAGATTAAACACTGAGATGCCCCGGTATCAGGGCGATGCATTTTTCTGGGTTATAGTCCTGACAAAGTAACACAGTAAAACGAGGGCAGATATGCTACACATACAAGATGATAATGAGTCATTTACATAATGTTGCTACAACATTATAATTACCTGGCAATTAAAGCAGCTCAAAAGCCTCATTATGGACTGTCCTGAGGGCTGGTTGGACTGGGATACATGCAGTGTGTTCATTCAAGCTCAGGTCTATCAATGTCTATTATTCGTGAGTTCTTTTTGCACGAATTACCCAGAAGCCTCATTCTGGTGAATTATCACATAATAAGGAAGTTTTGGCTGACACTCTAAGTTTTAGAAGAAGCAGATCTTTAAGTTGGTGAGATATTGTTGCAGGCTCCTGGACAACATTCAAAATTTGTTTCCCATCATGTGTGATTTGTCACTCATATTTTTTTGTCCTGAGGGAGTTGCTGACACGTTGAAAATGCACAAAGGAGCCATAACAAGGACATGTGTCATACCTTACACCCTTATTAAGCCAGCAATGACAAGTGAGACAGGCAGTCACTTCACCGTACTGTACAGTATGCTTGGCACTGAAGCTCCCATTGCTCACAGCCAGAGTAAAGAAGTACCAAAGTCTGTGTGAAATGTCAATATAATAAAAGATGGTGTGTAAAATATCAAAATGTAGATGTGCAGGAAAGGGCAGAAGATATGTGTGAGTGTGAGTGTGTGTGTGTCTGGGTTGTTTATGAATAGCAGACAATGAATGATGGAAGCTCTCCCGAGGGTACAGGCCCTGAGCAATGCTGCAGGGACTTGGGAACACGCCAGTCTCCCATGCCCTGTGAGATGCCAGTTTGGGTGGGCACCGTTCCGAATGGGTGCTCTCTTCTCCAGGATACACGGCGGGTCCCAGGGGAGCGTCTCCAGGCAGTGGCTGCTCCACTGTGGGGCTGGCTGGAATCTCAATCAGGGACATGAGGGGTAGAAAACAAAGTCCAAATATTCCCTCTGTTCCCCTATATTGATGTAACACAGGAAAATGGATGAAGGCAGAAAAATGGCTCATTATGTTGGGATCGCACACACCTGTGGAAAAATGGACTGGATTGTAAAAATTACTGATTATGATGGCTTTTGTATTTGTCTTAATTGGTGGAAAATTACACAAATAGCATATGGAGCTTGAATTTAATGAACTTCAACATGCCTATTTAGAAATTATGAATACTCTTTTTGTTACCAGTGGAATATGGCTCCCTACTTGCATCAAGTCTGCTCACAACCTGTCTGTTTTTTTTTTCTTCTTTTCTCTTCTGCTCTCTTTCTCACCTGTGCTGCAACAGGAGCTGCTGAAACCCTGACAGGTAATCTTTCTTTTTCCTTCCTGCTGTTCATTTGGAAGTGCTTGCTTCTGTCGGTGTCTGTTGATTGGCTGTCCATTGCAGTTTGTTCATCTGTGCATATTTACATGAATGGCTGGTTATGTTCATAACGTTTCTTTTCAGGAAGGAGGAGATAGCCGTCGGCTCACAGCACTGATCCACTGTTTTTATTTGTAATTCTCAAATCAACATTTTGCCACATGTAATGGCTGATTTTGAATTCTTTTCAAGCCATTTGGTTTCCTTTTCAATTTGTCTGTAGTTTTGACACATTTCTACTTCTAACTATGGAAGTTTTACTAATCTCTTTCCATTTTGTAGCCTTTCCAAAACCACAACAGTAAAAGTGTGAGGAATGAATTTAACAGTGGGTTTTTCTCTCTTCCTGAGCTGTAACCTGCACATGCTGTAATAAACTAAATCAGTGCTACTTCCCAGGCTAAGAACCATAATTACCTAGTTTGGGGGGTTAGGTTAAGAAAAAAGACCTGTCAAGAAAGAATAACCATTAAAGTATTTTACCATTATATGGAAGGTTGTACTAGATGCTGCCTTTAAGAGGATATGTGTTGCGCATAAACAGCTAAAAAAAGTTAATGTAGAATGAGTAATTTTTTCAGGTTTTAAAATAACTCAATGGGGATTGGGTTTTTTTAACCAATAACTGAAATCAGTGTTTTTTTAGCTTGCTAAAATCTGATTCATTTTAGCTTGTAAAATCAATGGTTCAACTAAGTGAAAACAAGAACTTAAAAAAAAAATAAAAACACAAGGCATTTTTAAGGTAAACTGTTGTAAACTGCATAGAACTCTTAAGGTGGACATTTTAACCCAAACCATGATCTTTTTCTAAACTCCAAGTAGATTTTAGTGCCTAAACCTAATCAGGTGCTTCTCAATGTGTACACCTAACCGATCCCCTATTAGTGCCTCAACTTAACCAAATACACTTACCAGACACTTTGCTATTACTGGGTTGGGCACCCTTTTGACTTAACTTTTCGTGGCATCGATTCAACAAGGTGCTGCAAACATTTTGGTCCGTGTTGACATGATAGCATCACACAGTTGATGCAGATTTGTTAGCTGGTCGACAGCAATACCCAGGCAGGCCGTGACATTTAAACAATGCTCAGTTGGCACTAAGGGGCCCAAAGTGTGCCAAGAAAATATCCCCCACACCATTACACCACCACCAGCAGCCTGAACTGTTCATACAAAGCTGGATGATTCCATGCTTTCATGTTGTTTACGCCAAACTCTGACCCAACCATCCAAATGTCGTAGAAGAAATCGAGACTCATCAGACTAGGTGATGTTGTCTTCTATTGTCCAGTTTTGGTGAGCCCGTGTGAATCGTAGCCTCAATTTTCTGTTAGTTGACCGGAGTGGCACCCGGTGTGATCTGCTGCTGTAGCCCATCTGCTTCAAGGTTCAATGTGTTGTGCATTCAGATATGCTCTTCTGCATACCTTGGTTGTGAAGAGTGGTTATTTGAGTTACTGTTGCCTTCCTGTCAGCTCAAAGCAGTCTGGCCATTCTCCTCTGACCTCTGGCATCAACAACGCATTTTCACCCAGAGAACTGCCACTCACTGGATATTTTCTCTTTTTCGGACCATTCTCTGTAAACCCTAGAGATGGTTGTGCAGGAAAATCCCAGTAGATCAGCAGTTTCTGAAATACCGTCTGGCACCAACAACCATGCCACATTCAGAGTCACTTAAATCACTTTTCTTCCCCATTCTGATGCTCGGTTTGAACTTCAGCAGGTTGTCTTGACCATGTCTGCATGCCTACATGTTTTGAGCTGCTACCATGTGATTGGCTGATTAGATATTTGCGTTATCAAGAAGCTGAACAGGTGAACCTAATAAAGTAGCCAGTGAGTGTAGTTTTTAGTGTCTAACCTTAAGATGTCAGCAACCAGTACAAAGTGAGTGAAAATGAAATGAAACACTCAGTGAAAACAGTCCAAACCTTTTCTTTTCTTTTTTTTTTAAAGGTAGTGAATATCATACAAAGGGGATTCTTATATCTTTACAATTTTATTGTCTTAAAACAGATCCATAAAGACATTACTGAAGCTGTTGGGCATGATTTATTAACCTGTTAGAAAGTCTTCATTTCCTTTATACAAGAAAAACAACACTGTAATATTTCAGTTGATAAAAGATGCTTTTTCAGGCAGGACATCCTTTTTTCTAGTTGTGTTGCAGCATCATTATACAAACAGGCACCCTTAGCTTCTAAGAGAGCTTATATTTAGTTAGAAAAAAAAGATGGTCAAATTAGTGGGTATGAATTTTTTTTAAGCTTTTCCATGCAGGTCTAGGAGAAATGGTACAGCGCTAATTATACCCTGAGACACAAGCCTTCTTTCTTGTGAACATCCTTAAAACAGCATTTCATCATGAGGATCAGGATTTAATGACTGAGAGGGATAAAGTGCAAAAAGGCAGCATCAGAGAAGGAGAGGGAGAAACTTTTATTGTTAATGACTGTCTATAGTCCTGGTTGTTCCTTGAAAGGACACGACTGCTGCAGACAGCGGTGACTCAAGGGAGAGGAATTGGGGGCTGGCTATCCTGCTTTTTGCTGCCCCTTTCATGTCTTTTGATGTGAAAACAAGAGAGAAAAGTTCAAAGAAAGAGCCAGCTCGATTCAAAAGGTGCCTGTCTCCGAACTTCTCATAGAAGAGCCGACCCCCTAATATTTCCTGATTTCGTCAACTTTTGTAAAAATTGGTCGGGTTTGTGCCGTTTTGCATTTTGAGTACGCCTGATGAGCCGAGACTCCATGCCAGACACTTCATGCCAGATTGTACATCCCCTCGGAGAGCACACAGACTTTTGAAGGTCTGTATTTCCTTCTGACTGTTTCATTCAGTATGTTGTGATGCAGGAACAGGAGGGCAGCCATGTGTAGAGATACAGGCACTTTACTCTCCCAGACAGCTGCTGGAATGAGTGTGAATTTATCAGCCAGTCATCTGTGCCATGCCTCTGCCCACTCCCCCCTTCATCTCCACCCACCACCCAGAATTAATGACTGCCTTTCCTCATTTGCACCCAATCATGACTAGGATGCCGAGGCAATTGAAAATGTTTACTTCAATTGCGAAAACCCTCCATGTTCCACAAAGTGGCCTGTTTTTACTTTGATGGGATTGCTAATCACAGCGACGTTATTTATGTGTGTTTTGAATTGGAGATGAGCCTAGGCTAGGATATTGGAGGGGGACCAACCTTGCTTGGGGCTGCTAAACCTTATGGAGAATTTATCTTTTGCGTTCCCTTTCTCTCAGTCCAACAGATTGGGAGCTGAATAACCTTGCTTTGAGGCTGCTCTATGTTGCTGTTTTGACTGCCAAATATATTACTTTTATGGCAATGAAATAAAATAGACATCAAAACACTACACTTTACTTTTGCCTAAAAACACTACTGTGTACTGTACAGAGGAGCTGCATTTTATTGTTTTGTTGTTTTTTTTTTAACATTATTATCTGTTACATACACAATTTTTTAAATCTTCAAATGAAGATTATATTGATTTGATACCATTATCTTGTTTTATTGTATTATTTTCGATGGTAAACAACTCGTGTAGCTAGAAAGTAACTGCCTCCTTCTTCGTATCACTAATCCAGTCATTCCCAACACCATATTGCTAATGGGTCAGGAGCAAATTATGTGATACTGGAGACTTTAAAAGCTATGATTAAGGTCTGATATAGTTTTTTTCTGGACTAATAACACCCTGTAAAACCCATGAGACCAGAATACTGACTTTAAACTAATGTAGCTCATCAGAACAAACCCTGAATTACCTTCATATTGAACTTCTCTTCACCTCACAATGAGCCCTGTTTCCTTAAAATTATTTTCTTATACAAGTAAACTGCATTCTCAAGGGAGACATATCCTGGATTCAGATATCTTTGTAGTCGACATGTCTTTGACATTTATGTTTGTTTTCCTACTGTCTCCCCTTTTCAGGCAACAAATCACATATTAGATGGGCGGAACGCCTTGGTACTAACCCAAAAATGGAGGAGAAACTTCCAACATCTTTGTGAAAAGTTCTTTCAAGTAGTTTTATTACCTAATCTAATCTGAAAATTAAACTTAAAAGAAAAAAAAGAAGAAGAAGAAACTGAAAAAAAATAATGGTTCTGAGCTAAGCTCCAGTCTTCTAAATGGTTGTGAGTTACAACTCTTCAAGGCAACTCTAAGTTATCATTATTGGCCCTGATAGAGCTAACCCACACACAACAACACATCTGAGCTCCTTGTGCCTAAAGTTGGGCCAATATTGTAAAAGCATAATTTTTGACAACCACCTCAGCCTGAATAAGCATGTCAGTTCAGTTGTCCAGTCTTGTTTTATGCAGGTAAGGAGACTAAGATCAGTTCAGTTTTATACAAAAGAAATCTAGAGATGGTCGTACATGCTTTTATTTCCTCTAGGTTAGACCATTGTAACTTGTTATACACTTGTTTGAGTCATCATAGTCTATACAAATTACAGCTTGTCCAAAAATGCTGCAGCCAGACAAAAAAAGAGAACACATCACTGCTATTTTGGCCTCTCTTCACTGTTTACCCATTAATTTTAGAACTGATTTTAAGATTTTATTGATGACTTAAGGCCCACTCTTGGCCCACATCTAAGTATATTTCAGATCTTCTGACACCGTATATGCCTGGTCGTAACCTGAGGTCCTCAGCCAGGGCTCTGCTGGCCATCCCACAGTCTCGGGCTGAGGTCCAAGAGTGACCGGGCCTTTTCCGTTAGGGCACCCATTCTTTAGACCAATCTCCCTGAGGAGATCAGATTGGCGAGCTCACTATTGTCTTTTAAATCTCTCTTAAAGACAAATTTTTATAAGCAGGCTTTTTCTGTGCCTCAACTTTGAGTTGTCTCTGTGTTGTCCTTTGTAGTGTTTTATCATCTCTTTCTAGCAATCATTTTGATTATATTATATTTGCTTTTAATATACCTGTTTTTAGATTTTCAGTGTTCTTTATTCCTTGCTTTTAATTTCCTTTCACTGACAGTCTTTCCTTCCTAATGTTATTTCAGATTGAACTTTTCTTAAATGTTTTATTGCTGTTCGTTTTCTATCGTAACTGTGTTTTTTAAAAGTTGCTATCCGGTTTCGGTTCATACCTTGGGATCGGGATCAGTAAGAAAAAACAGCACACTCTCATATACATACGTATGTGTATGTGTATGTGTATGTAGCACTCCTTAAAGAGGCATTACAGCTCCACAACTGAGCTCATGGCTAATTAGCATACCGTTACATAATGCAAGTTACCCATGCTATTTTCAGCCTATTTTTAGACACATGCGTTTACACTATCACGAAAGAGGCTCTAAATAAAAAACACTAAGTTTAATTGTGTATTTCACAACAAAACCTGGCTAGCATATCAGTACTGTCCCTGCAGTTAGCCACAGTGATGACGGTGTCCCTCCATTTCTCTGCCATGGCTGTCACATAATCCTTCTCCTTAGGTTAACTTTAACAAGGTCTCTATATCCTATCATTGCCTGTATTAGAAATGTAATAAATGCTCAACAATGGTGGCAGGGGGTTAGGCAGGGGCATGAAAGGTATCGCAACCCTGAAATACACTTTGCAATAGGAAACCAAATTTGGCCTTGGTTTCAGAACTGTTTCACCTCCCTCTGAACTCGCTTGTCAGGTATTTTGTTGGAGAGGAAATAGGTTTGCCTTAAATTGTAAGTGGGAATATAGTTTAGCTGTTATGACATAATTTTTAGGAGGTAGGGTTGTCACAATATATAGTCGGCTACTCTGCAACAGTGAAGCAAGGATGATTTTCAAATAGTGTTCATTGATCAGTTCACAATTCAGAGGCACCCTTTTTTTTTTTAAAGGTACTTGGTAGATTGTGGTGATTCTTGTATGGATTTGTACTGTCTCAGTGTGCTTCATGTAATCCCAGACTTCATGGCATTGACTTTAGGACTGTGTGGGGGCCGTAGTATATGTTGTTGTTGGCATATGTTTGGTGTCTTCAAACTATAGTTTTAACTATGTGCCATATAAACACAATCTTGGACTAACCTTAGTCATGATGTAGATGGCACCCACATCATTTTGATCTACATGTGCTGCAGATCAAAAAGGTGCTGTTTCTCTCACTGAGTATTGAGTTTGTATTTACACATGGGAAACAAAAAGCCTAATGTGTATGCTACATCAAAACAAATATTTAATTTCCGTTGTGAAATGCATCACCATCCATCAATTTGAAATAACGTGCTTCAAACCTTTTTTGCATTCACTCATATACTCTCTCATTTACACATTATTTCATTGTTGTCCTATCTGCCTCTAGTAGCTGCTGGAGATATGAGCACTTATTCTTTAATTTAGTTCATGTCTGTGTACAATTCAACATTATTATATAAGATTATCCTCAACAATATTAGCATGTAGTAAATATAACCTATGATAAACATTTAGTTGACTATATTGTGTACTTGTTGGACATAATCTGTGCCTGTTTTTACCTATTACCTTCCTTTTGTCCTGAACCTGAGCCCTGGCAGCAGAGTGGAATGAAATGGGTAGTTCATTGCATCAGACAGGTCTGAGGAGCTTTTCTCCACAGGAGGTTAATTTCTTATTGCTTGCCGCATTCACAGAGTTCATTTTGAATCATGTTAGTTTGCCTGTCTATTCCCATTATCACTATCTGAAAATGCAGGCGTTTTTTTCCCCTCCACTTTGTAAATGTCAGAATGCAATAGAGGTGTCTGACAACTCGGGCATGCAAATGTGCTTTTGATGTTTTCTTGGGGCTGTGGCTTAGAGTGTTGTTCCTCCACTGGTGTGAATCTGAGGCATTAAAACGTATTCTCCATTCTTCTTACGCTTTTTTGGCTCCTGCCAGACAAATATAGCACAAGGTGACTTTTGATTCCCTTCCTCTTTCTCTCTGAAGACAGGGGAAACAAAGCCAGACTTTTTGTGTAGGGGTTTGGTGTGAGGTGTAAGTTACGATGACAAGGTCCAGGGTCTGTCAGTGGCAACAATGCCAGGGTACAGAGAGTGACTCAGACTTTTATTCCTAGAGATACAGAACAGAACCGCTGAGCACACTGAGCACACATTGGTCACATGGAACCTCAGATGGAGGGCTCTGATAAAGCTTAACCATATACAGCATCCAAGTTGGCTCATCTCTCCTCTCTCTGTTCTCTCGTACTCTGTTTAACTCCCCCTCTCTTCTTTACCTCCTCCACCCCACCCATATCTACTACTTGCCACTTTCTTACACTCGTTCTTTGTCTCTTTTTCCTTTCTACCCTCTCCTCAGTCCCTACCTTCGTGGGCAGCAGAGCTTACAGCCCATCTGGCACTGACTCACAGGGCCCACTCTGAGCTGGGGGAGATCAATAGTGACAAACACTGCACATGGCTCTTATATTAAAAGGATTAGACATGGCTGCAAACAGACAATCTACACGGCCTATTCACGTATCTTTGCACTGTGCACATGCCGGAATGTAGTCCCTCTTGTTAGAAGTATAAATATTTAAGATATTTTAAATATCCAGACAGGAATGCCAGTTCCCCATTTAAAATGTAATTTCACCTTCTCTATTTTCTGCCCGTGTTGTGAAGTCGAAGGTCAGAACCTGGCAACTGACAATGTGTCGGTGATCGAGGGGGAAACGGCCACCATCAGCTGCAGAGTGAAGAACAACGACGACTCCGTCATCCAGCTGCTCAACCCCAACAGACAGACCATTTACTTCAAAGATGTTAGACGTAAGTGCCAATATATCTTACACACATTTGAAGACATGTTTCTGCTGTAATCTATCATCATTTTTATTTTTTGTTATTTGTTTTGTTTTAGGTTTTATTTGGAAGAAGAGAAGTATTTGTCAGTTAGTGCCGGTATTCTGTTTGTAAGCATGAAGTCTAGAAATGCAAACTTGTGGTCCTTGTGCAAATACTGGGATACCATGAATTAATGAAAATAGAAGAAATCCAATTTTCTTTAGTCCTGAGTACCAGATACCAAGAATATTTCTATGTGACTTTTAGAAAATCTTATTTTCTTTTTTTTAATAGGTTCTGGCTTTCATACTGTAGTTTGGTACTGGTGAGGTAACCCTGGGTACTCTTGGCATACTCATACAAGTATAAATACTTCAAGAATGTTGATAACTATGCACAGTATCTGGGCTTTTTCAGGGTTCTACCTTAAAAAAAAAAAATGGGCTCAGAAGTTGACATCTAGTAGCAAACAAAGTACTTCACATCTTACACTAGCTCTACTTTTATGTTGTTCAGTTGAAAATATAACTCCCAAAAGCTGTGCTGAGATGAGGGCCCAAAATGCAAGGACGCAGACAGGCAGAGTTAAAAAACAAAAAGTGAAGCATTTTATTGTGGTTGATAGAAATCAAAAAAACAAAAGGCAAAGTCCATACAAAAGTCCAAAGGGAAGAGAAAACAGAAAATCCAAACACACACACAAGGTAAATCCAGGAACACTAAGAGATAACTAGGACCTAAACTAAGGGCAGATTAACAGGGCCATGCAAGCAGGAGTGAACAGTATGACTCAACACAGGACAAAGGAAGACTGAGGCTATTTACACACAGACGCACTAAGGGGGTTATCAGGACAAGTGGAAACATCAGGGCAAGAGGACACAGCTGAACTAAATCTTGATAATGAGACACAGAGAAGTAAAACTTTATGCAAGACACAGGAGGAAGATTTCTAATAAAGTAAAACAGGAAATGAATTGTAACCAAAACTAAAACATTGAACGTGGGTGAACTCAACAGAGGAAAACACTGGAGGGAAACACTGGAGGGAACTAGTAAATTCAAACTAGAACATAACGAATACATGAAAGTCAAATCTAAACGAGAGAGTACTTAAAAAGACAATAATCTAAACATCAAAACACAAGGAACTAAACTTAAATAGCAAACTCTACAAGAACAAAACCAGAACTACGAATCGGGAGCACTCAGCCAAAAAGTAATGATCAGAAAACTAACATTCTAGAAAAATAGCTAACCTAAACTAGGAGTACAAAGATAATACAGACCTCAAAGAACAGACTAAAACATAATACAAAGGATAGAAAACCACAAGGAGCAATATATAAAATATCAAATGCAAAACTTTACTATTTACTCAAATTTACTATTATTTAATTTATGCCAATTATATAAATAATAAGGAAAATAATTTATCTACTAAATATATCTCATCTTACAGTAGCATTACCTTTTATACAGAAATATACATAAAAATGCTTCTTCCAGAAGAGTATGTTGCAAGTGTCTATCAGGGTACCATTTTATTTAATTTATGTTATAGTTTTCATGGTGTATGCACGCCTTCAAAATTCAACATCAAAAACAACTATAAAGGGAATTTCACCTATTAAGCACTATTTCCCACAACCGAATGGAGTAATTTATACTTTATTACAAAAACAAAACAAAAGCAATTTAAATGTTCTCTAAGCCTTAAAATAACATTTATTACCTAGACTTAAGTAGAGCCGAGATGGTTAATTGACTTTCTTTAATGCTACTCAAATGTGACGACTTGAAATGGTCCTGTGCATTTCTCACAGTTTTCTCATATTTTTAGTCGAATGTTGAAGAGCACAGTAGTCAGATTAATCATACCCAGCCTATTCTTACAGCATGGTGGAACATCATATTTTTCCTCATTACTGTGTCCACAGCATCTCTTCAGACTTTTTGCTTATTTCACTCCATTTGTGAGACTGTGTTGCACATGAAGAGCTGCTACAACTGTCAACACATCCTGTACAAAGGAATTGTTCTGGGTTTGCCATTACAGTGAAGATATCAGATATCACTACAACATCAGCTCCAGCTTTTCGTTAGATTTTCTGTGCAAACATGATTCCATCTGTCCTTGACTTTCTGGCTCTTTTACACAAGTCATTAGGCTAAGAATACTGCAAGATTGATATGAGATAATTAACAATGCTACCATAATGAGAATACTTTTGTGTCCTTGTCACTGTTCGATTTTACGATAATCTCTTAGATTAGGATATTGAACATTATGATTATGCATGAGCATATGGGCTACTTCTACTCTGAACTGAGTTTTTGTCTCTGCTTTTTTTTTTTTTAACTTGTTTATATCTGGGATCTGAGCCAAGATTCAAGGTGAACGAGAAACACCCTTCATTTCGGTCTATATTGCATCCCAGCTGTTTCACAAGTCTAGGTAGTGAGATGTGTGTTCCATTTTCTCACTTGCGAAGAGCATCAGGGGAGTTTGAGTACACATCTTTGTCGTATTTGTACAAAATGCCTAAAGCTGTCTCACAATATGGCAGAGAAGAATGGACTGTAAAATAGCAAAGATCATGTTGTGCTCTACACCTAAAAAAATATTTATTTTGACACCAAGGAGCAGATAGAAAAGCAACAATGAATAATTCACTGTTACATCATAGAGACAATCAAATTTAGCTCTGTACTGCTAAGGAAATCTTTCCACAAGGTTAAGACAACATTTTCCTCTTAATTCTTATAGGCCCACATAGAGGCTCTCCATGTGGGCCTATAAACGTGTCATTTTCTCCATCTAACTGTAGTGCCTTCTTCAATTACAAAAAACAAACTGTTTTGTTTATCTACAATTATATACAAAGATATGTCTGGCTTTTGATAGGAGGCTAAAGTGTTGCTGGTCCACTGCTGCATATTTGTGTTTCTGGTAATGGGGTTTAGTGAACCCCATGGCAGCGCTATTCTAGGCTCTGTTCCTAAAGGACTGCTGGTTCTGCTGGGACCCCCCTCAGCCAGTGGCATTGTTACCTGTCAACGGGGCCGCCCGACTCAGTGGCAGATCTTTGTATACAAGGAAGTAAACAGCAGTGACACAGAGGCACACCAGGAGCTAGAACAGTAGCTACAAGCAAAGCAGCCGCCACAGAAGCAGATACGCACACAAATACCAAAATGATAACAGCTTTACAGTACCAGTGAAGGCCATATAAACAAATTTCTGCTGCAGCAAATAAAGATGAATTATGTCACAGGTAGAAGCGGAGCGAGTCTTGTTAGGGTGAGCCATTTATTGTGCCAGATACATGCGAAATGACATGCAATTTGGCAGAGTTGTCATCTGAAATGGGAAAAATGAGCCTTTATCAGTGAAGGTGGACCTCTTTGGATGGTGATGCAATTGAACACCATTATTTATTCGCTGCATCTCTCCTCGGGAGTTGTCTGACTTTGTGCTACAAAGGTTTAAAATGATACTGCCAGAAGACTTTCGTTTTAGTGTCAAGCCCTGTAGCTTTAGAGCGTCTGAAAACCTGGTTGCAGTTACAATTCTAAAGCGGTTATAATGATTATTTTTATAATACAAATAAAGTGACAGTGTCAACACAATGTGACAATTTGAAAGGGTTTATTTATAGTCCGGAGCATACAGAGAATTACCAACCAAAGCTGCGGCTTCCCTGGACTTGACTGACCTTTACAACAAATTTCAGCTAATTGTTTAGCTGTCTAGCAACAACTTTACAATCGTGTTTCTCTTTTATCAATCTTCATGCATCAGTGAAAAGCTCAGGAGTTGGCAGAGGCCTAAACCTGAGGTGCAATAGACTAAGTACTGGATTTACAAGATACTGGTGGGCAGAAACTCAATACAAATGCCATATCAGTCGTGGTAACAATTATCTTGGTTATAGCAGGTTCAGTATTTCTTCATGACATGAAAACGTGTGGCTGATTGAAATATATTTAAATTTGACATGCAAAAGCTCAGCCAGTCTATTTCATAAGAATGTGGTAGTGGCCTGGCAGCATAAACGAACATCTTCACATTATGATTCAAATGTTCCTAAACTGTGATTAGAGCAAAGAAATATGAGACATCCCCTTTTTCCACTTCAGCCCTACTTACAACGTACAGGCACAAATACTAAATCACTGATATAAAATATACCACAAGTGTTCTAAGTTTGACAGGAAATAAATGTGTGTTCATGAAGGGCTTCATAAGTAGGATACTGTGAATCACTGGATCATTGGAGCGGTGCCTCTGAGGTCTGAAAATCCAGATGTCATTCTCTTTGTAAATAGTCTCAACCATGTTCACCACTTAAGGCCCATTCTAACTGAATGTGTCTTACAGATTGACACAAATAATGTGTTCCAAAAACTGTCCATACAAAGCATGCTGTGAGAAAATGCACTTTGATTATGAAATCTTCTCCAAGCAAAATATAAAATGACACTGAGATATATATATAGTATATATATACTGCTTTTTGCAGACTGGACAGTTGGTCTTCTAATACAAGTAGACAGCAGTGTACAGCAGTGGAAACATAATTGTCTCCACATATATTCTTGTAATACGATGGATGTAATATGATGTTCTTACTCATACTCTTTTTTTTTTTTTGGATTTATCGAACATTTTCCCCCTGCTGCTTGGCGGACCAAGTACTGCTGTGCACTTAGACTCAAAGCAAAGCCTCTGACATCACAACACATGTGATTCAAGTTCTCAGTTTTGATTAGCTGCTCACCATGTTATAATCAAACCACCAAACCAAAGATGCCCAATTTTGACTTTTTGATGTTGTGGTGAGGTGTAGTGGCAATAGGCTCACTGGCTGCAGTAGTTTTTAATTCGCCTGTGTGTTTACGGGATGAATGATGGGCCATTTGTTGCTAACTTATGGTGTGCAACAGTAAGAAAGTAGTAAGAGTGAGCCAAAACGGTAAGTCAATTAATAGGTTGCTTACAGTTGCACATTAATTGATCATCAATTGTAAAATGTTCTGGTTTTCTTGGATTGGATAAAAGGTTAATGTGGTGTCTTCTTTCTCAGGAAATCATGATGTTTTTCTATATTTCCTGATATTTAATAGGCTAATGAATGTAATCATCAGACATATTTTTGGTGAAAATATGCACATTCTAATAAACACCAGACACTGTGCATCATCCATGCTCTTATGTAAGCAGTCAGCCAGTTATGAAACAGCTTTGTGTAAACTGCCATCAGCATCTCAGAAGTGAAGGGTTTCCCTCCCTAGCAGGTGCTTGGATTCTCAAAGTGCATCAGTGTCATTGTTTCCCTTTGAGGAGAGACTTCCAAAGAGCTCTCAAATTATATCGGGGGATGAGGTTTCATGTTGACACTGCCCCGAGACCTTGGGTAATGATCATGATGCTAAGTGCAAAGCCTGATGGGAATAATAAACTCCCTGCGCTTTAAGGGGCTGAATTGAGTTCGTTAGCTTGACAGATGCAGAGAGGACTTGATAAAGAAGGCAGGTCAAAACATCAAAAGGGCTCCCAATCAAATCAACCAAAGCTGTTTATGTAAAAGTGTACTCTGGGATGAGGGCTGACCTAAATGAAAAGCAGTGGGTAAAACTCACTGAGAGATGGCTAACCTAGTTTGATGACATTAAAAGAAATTTGAGCCAGTCTATACAGGCATTAGTATACATATTCTTGTCTACTTTTGATTTAGAATTTGAGGCATCCAAGCCTCTCTACTTGCACACAGTGATTTAATTCATTATGTATGTTTGAATGCCTCTCCTTTTTCTGGAATATGTGAGTTTGATGCATCCATCCATGACCAGCCGCAGCCCATTTTAAGAGTTCCTAGCTTGTTAGGAGTCTTCATGAGCACTCTTCACACTTTCCTTTCTTTGCGAGTGCTCTTTGGACTGTAAAGCTACTTTATAAATCAACTTGTATGAATCATTTTGAAACTCACTTTTCTTTTACTCAATTAAGGAGAAAGCCCACAAAAGAGCAGCACTCTCCCCACCACACTGTCTCCTCAGTCTCATTTTATCCTATACTGTCTCCTTTGTCTTTCTCCTTCCTCTCTCATTCTCACCACTCTCCGCTGCCCATTTTCCCACCCGTTCCCCGTCTTTCTCACCCCGTGTCCCATGTTTGTGTCCCTGTACTGTGTATCCTCACTGTCTGTGTCTCACATGTATCCCCACAGCTCTCAAGGACAGCCGGTTCCAGCTGGTGAATTTCTCTGACAACGAACTGCGGGTGTCTCTGTCCAATGTGTCACTCTCCGATGAGGGACGCTATGTGTGCCAGCTCTACACAGATCCTCCTCAGGAAGCCTACGCAGACATCACTGTCCTGGGTAGGTGTGAGGACACATGTGTGAACCTCACACGCACACAATCTTTTGTTGTATTTTGCTCCATTATAGACAGTGAATATGAAATAATAGTAATCTTTGATCCTGTTATCTTTAGCAACTGAAACAAAATGTCAGCCAATTAGGCTCTCGCAGTGCTCAACAGCATAACGAAAAGGAGCAGATGCTGAAACTGATGGCTCAGACCGCGTTGGTTTTGGCAGCTGTGTTGACTATGTGAATCCCGGTGAATGTTGACTTGGCTGCTCCAAACGATTCCCTATTGAGAGTCAGCTGTGCCACACTTTGATGCTTTGGAGTGAAATTACTCTAGTTAAGCTTTATTATACATGCAGACATCCTGGGGGATTGAAAGGAATTAAAAGCACTTTAAAGTAATTACTCTAGTTGTACAATTGAAACCTAGCTGCAGTATTTCTGAACCAAGGGTTGCATTGAAGAGTCCTTGAAATAAGCACCCTGCTGACTTTTTTCTGTCAAGTAACTGGAGTTCAGCAAGTTTGCTGTGATGAGTAATACAAGGGATGAGGGAGAACTGTTCCGTGATCCTGTTTTTATACCCATGCAACGATAGGTTGTAATCACATATACTTGTGTAACATTATCTTAAAAGAAATGCGAAGAAATGGATTCATGACTCATGCTGGCTTAAGGCATACATTAATGAATGCATCATGAATTCCTTTAACTCACCTATAAAAAAAACCCCAAAAAACAAGAGACAGTGATGTGATTGGTGGTCTGTTGTTGCACCACTTGTCTGATGGATTGTCATCACATTTTTTACAGTCTCCTTTTATAGTTCTCAATTTTGGGGGAAATATTTTGTGTAGATTGTCATGCAACTTATACCAGATACTCAAGCTCCCCTTGGGGTGAACAACATAAAAATGTGAGTCATACTACCTCCTGTGTAGGCACCTGGAGTGATTAAAGTAGGAGCATGTCCATTCATTCAGACAGGTATGATACAAACAACTGCAAAAGCACTTGAAATACTTTCTGTGCAGACAAGCTGTTAGAGACTAGAACATAGTGGAGCATGTAGCAACTAAAGAAACAGATATTTCTCAGGTGAGTTTGTATGGCAGGTACCAAAAATAGAACTAAAAGAATATTGGGCTTCCATGTTCCAGATGGCATAACATGACTTCAAATGAATAATAATGCTGCTCTGTAACTACTAAATGTAAAATTATGTACTAGTTCACTATATCAATAAGAAATGATGATATGTCACTGTTCACAACTATGTGGTCAACACGAAGCAAACAAACATAAAAAACGTTATCATAGTATGGTAATCCCTATCAGGTCAACATTACAAGTACAAGCTTTATTGGTTTGTGCATGCTTGCATGCTAAGCTAAGATGCTGAACATGGAAAACATAGCTATCTACTTAGAGAGTAACTGAATCTAACTGTTAGATTCAGTTAGTGTTAGTGTTAGTTAGATTGGTGTCAGTTTATAAACTAAATGTGCAGTCAATTTATCCTGGTCACATTCATTAAAACTGATTTTTTTTTTCCCCCCTTTGTTTTAAAGAAAGTTTGGTATTTCTGTTATAGGTTCCCCAAAAATCTGTGAAAAATCGATGTCATATCTGGTGAGGCAACATCATGTTCACCCTCCCACTCTAAGTCAATGCACAACTGTTAGCAGTGTGGACATGGAAAGATCAGAAGTGTGCAACTGAGAGCAGTAGTTGTAGGAGTACCGTATGTTACACATGAATTTATGAAGCTTAAGAGGGGTGTGGAGTGGTTCTTTAGCATCAGCATGGTTTTGTGCATGACATTAACATTTAGGTAAAATAAAATTTCACAATCTTGACAGGGTCAGAAATGAACCAGATTAAAAAGTAAAAGCCATACTAACATGGAAACTTAATGTACAGGTACTGTTTATTTGGTGACATATACAGTACTGTGCAAAATGGTAAATGGTAAATGGACTGGTACTTATATAGCGCTTTTCTACTCAGTTTTGTGTACTCAAAGCGCTTTATACTACAGGCCACATTCACCCAGTCACACATACATTCATACAGCACTTTTATCTATACTTAAGTGCTTACTAACATTCACACACACACTCACACTCCGATGAATGCATCGGGAGCAACATGGGGTTCAGTATCTTGCCCAAGGATACTTCGGAATGCAGACTAGGGGAGCCAGGGATCGAACCACTGACCTTCCGATTAGTAGACGACTTGCTCTACCTGTGGCTCAGGAGGCCTTGAGCTACTCCTAATTTCTTTATAGTTTGCTTACAAGGAGCCAGACTTTCTTGTCATTTTTAAAGTGGTCTTGAGCAATAGTTCTCCAGGCTTTCTGAAGGTCTTTTAAAGTGTTTCTTTGGACATTGGCTGCTTTTTCC
>VUQI01056085.1:0-19743 GCA_015106735.1 Paratilapia polleni | reverse complement strand
TGGGAAGAGTTTCTCAGTGAAAGTGTCTCTGTGAGTGTAGATCTGAGTCATGTCTTCAGGGTCATAGAAGGACACCTCCCCTCTGTCATAGTCCAGCTGGACTCTGATCATCTGGAGACTCTTCTTCACTGTCACAGTCTGACACAGACCATTGGTATATTTTCCACTGCGATGCAGCAAACACCAGATTCCATATTTTGGTGAATCAAAACGCTTTCCCTTCCTCTCAACTGACTCTTTAGCTAAACCTACAAAATAGCTGGGAAGGTCTCCCACCTCCACCTCCCAGCTGTGTTTCCCTGAGCTGAAGCCCTCAGAGCCAAAAACATTGGCATAATAAGTGTTTCTCTCTGGATTGTCAGGAAGCTGCTGCTTTGTGTCTCCATGTCTAACACTGGTCAGATCATCAGACAGATAGAGCCAGGGACTTGCAGTGTTTGGGTCCAGAATGACAGGACTGAAGTGGACCTTCTCCTTCATCTTCTCCCAGACTCTGAAGGACAGGTTGCCCAGGTGTTTGGCCACATCTATCAGAGCTCCTGAGACCAGCTGTGGATCTGACACTGAGCTCTGGGCTCTGGCTCTGCTCTGAGTGGCTTTATAACTGCTGAGGAATGGCACGCTGTGTTTCTGCAGCTCTTCTTCAACAGCAGAGATGCTGTCTGACAGAGAGGAGATCTGCTCCTCAATCATCTTCATCTCTCTGCTCATAGTCCTCCCCTTCGTCTCCTCTTCCTCCCTCAGAGCTGTCAGTCTGGACTCCTCTTCCTCTCTCAGGAGCTGGTGGAGCTTGTTGAACTCTGCTCTGATCTGCCTCTCTGTGGACAGCAGCTGCTTCTTGGAGTGTTCACTCATTTCATTGTATGTTTCCTCCACTTGTTTGTATTTGTTCCTCTTGTCCTGCAGAGACTTTAAGTCAGATTTCAGCTGTTCCTTCAGGTCACTGACTGCTTCTTCTACAGGAACCACTTTGTGACTCTGGTGGAGAGAAAACTCACAGACAGGACACACAGCTCTATCTTCATCCTTACAGAACCAGTAAGGGACTTCTGGGTGTTTATCACACACCACCTCCTCCTTCTCTTTCTGCTCTTCTTTCTCTGTCTCAGGAGAGCTGTCACTCTGCCTCTTAGCAAAGGAGTCAGCGAGTTCTTTGAGAGAAAAGTTTATGGATGGTTCATCCTTTGAAGATGTTCTTTTACAAATGGGACAGTTTTTGTTTTTAGCTTGTTCCCAGAATTTCTGCAGGCAGCTTGAACAGAAGCTGTGGTTGCAGCTCAGAGACACAGGATCTCTGAAAGTCTCTGAACACACGTGGCAGCTCAGGAAGTTTTCAAGAAGTGCGACTTTCTCAGCCATTTCCGCTGATTTTTTTTTTTTTTAATGATAAAACTCACCAAAACAAAGTCCCTTTGATTTATAATCCACCAAATGTCTGTTCGTTGTTATAGATCCCAGCCTTTAATGTAATGGCGACTCCGCTCTGATAAAGTAATTCTTTAAGTTTCATTTGCTCAGTTATGGGTGGAGCTGATAGAAATGAACCTGTCGTTTGACCCTGTCCCCACTAGATGGAGCTATTTCTGTGTTATACATATTAAAGGAACACCGCACCAGATGGTGAAATGCTGATAGACTCTACCCTTAAGAGGCCCATGTGAAATTTGGCTGAAATTATATTAATATGCGTCGCTGTTTAAATTCTGGTATGATTTTAGGCTGAACTGTGCTGCTATTCTTCATCAAGGAGCGAGATTCAGCATTTTTTTAGATCCTCTTTTCAAGCCAACAGGTGGTGAGTGTTTGGTTTGCAGAAACACCAGTTTTCCATGAATTAACATTAAACTCTTTCTGTACTAGTTGCCCCATTTTAAGTATGGGGTGATTTTGTGAATAAATTCTAAAGGTTTCCACTCTCTGTGAATCCAAACACAACAGTACTAGCCAGAAACTTTCTTTTACTGATCAAAATATTAAAATTAATAAATAAATGAATAAAATAAAGGAAGACTGGAACAATTTTTCATTTTGATTTTTAGCTTGATTTTGAATCCAGCCTTCAGAGGGTTGGTGCTGGCTTCCACTGGCCTCCACTCCACTGATCATTGTTACCTCATTTTGATCTCCACAAATTACACAATGTATGTCAGAAATATTTTCAGCTTGAATATTTCATTTCATTTGTGTTAGCCCTGCGACAGACTGGCGACCTGTCTCGCCCTGTGACAGCTGGAATAGGCTTAAGACCCCACAAGCGACCCTGAATAAGATAGTCGGAAGGAAATGGATGGAATATTTCATTCATAAATATCTGATGCGTGATTAAGTGTTCCTTTAATTTTTTTGAGCAGTATGTATTAAACCACATTGTTTGTGTTTTGTACAACACTGTATTATTGAAATTATTCTAAGACCTTAGTTTAGCTAAAAAATTTTAACAAAATAAAGAACAAAGATAAAATCTAAGTTGTGAGTTGAGATTAAAGTTGACACTTTCAACCAGTATTAGCATTTTTCAAGCCTAGACAGTTTAATAACTGCTGAGGTTTTGTCCACTTTTAATTATGATGGTGGAGTTCTCTTTTTTCTTTTCTTTTTTTCTAACTAAATGTTATTTTAAATAAATATGACCTATAATTTACTCTTCATTCTTCTCTTCTTTTCACATTTCCATATTTTCACATGTGTGTGATATCAAAATGTGGTCATTGTTTGGTTATTTCCGCACAGAAAAACATAAAATTTTATTTAAACATTAGAAAAAAACCATCTCCATCTATAGGTGTAAAACAAGTTATTTATTGAATTATCTTCAAGACTCACTTATTAATCCGATGACTGCTTTAATTCTAACTAATTATCGAGTCAAATTTACAAAGTCAATTTCAAAAATAAACTGAGTAAGATGAGTCACTTGTTGTAGCATATTTACACCGTAAACATGAATTTGGGAAAGATGCCTCATTTGCCAAATAAACATGCATTAATCCTTTATTAAAAATCCTATATTAAAAAACTTGAATTGTAATTAATCATGTAATGTCTTAAAATAGTTTTTCTTCTTTAATCTATATCTTTAAATTGTGTCCATGTTCCTTTAGTTTACATGATTCTGACCTAAGATTTAACTATAACTATAAAAGACAACAAGCACCAGCATGATAAAATCCTAATAAATCACAGGCCTGACCATCATGGAGGTAGAGGTTTTAACATCACCACTGTGACTTTTCCTGTACTTTTTCTTCAGCTTCTGATTTTCACTGCCTAAGACACAGTTTTATTTTTTTCCCCTTCGAATTAGAAGAAACTAAAAGGAGTGGGAAACTGTCACTTTAAAACTCATAATACAGGACTGTGTGAACTACGCCACCAAACACTTCATCGCCTTTTTAATAAGATGGTGAAAATTTTGTCAAATGATTGTTTTTATTCTTTTAAAAGTGAACAACTGAGATGTTGTATTGTACTCGTGTCTCATCCAGTAATGATGTTCACGTCTAGTTAAGCTTGTTCTAATACTAAAAGGTCAAAGGTTATCTAAAGACATTCATGTGTGAATGTCTAACCAAACCCCCCTCCAAAAAAAGAAGAAAAAGCAGCATGTACAGTAAAAACGTTTTGTTTTTCTGTTCTTCTTAGTGTGTTTCTAGCCTTGAAAATATAAAAAGATTCACATTTTTAAAATGAGGAAGTACACAGTATTACACAACTGCAACTAAGAAGCAGAGTAGCTGACCTTTTTTTCTTTGCGTGGCAGTCAGCAGGACACTTGTTTTTACTTGTTTTTTGTTTTTTTTTGGTGTTTGGTGAATCAGAATCAGAAGCCTTTATTGTCATTGTACTTATCAATACAATGAAATTAGGAGTTCTACTCCTATGTGGTGCATTAAAATGAATAAATAAACAAATAAACACATAAATAAACAAAAAAAACACAAGTTCTCATATGACACATAATATGCATAAAATGCATGAGGGAGCATCAAGTGCAAGATAAAGGTGCCAGATAAAAACGGCACATGTTTAAGTGCATAGTATAAAACCATTATGGAGCTATCTTTGTCTGTTAAGAGAGATTACTGCATTTGGAAGGAAGCTGTGAGTGAATCTGGTAGTTCTGGATTTGATGGATGGATCTGATGGATGGTGACCTGGGTGAAAAGAGTCTTTGACGATTTCTTGGGCTCTGGAGATAATGGGGCTGTTTGCAATGTCTGCAAGGGAAGGAAAAGAACAGCCGATTATTTTTTCTGCAGTCTTTGTGATTCTCTGGAGGGCCTTTTTGTCTGGTCCTGAACACCCTGTGTACCACACTCTAATGCAGTAAGTCAATATGCTCTCGGTGGTGGCTCTGTAGAAGGACACCAGCAGCATTTCACTCAGATGATTCATCCTGAGTATCCTCAGGAAATGCAGGCGCTGCTGGGACTTCTTGATGATGGCTGAGGTGTTACTGGACCAGGAGAGAATGTCAGAGACATGAGCACCACTCTGACAGCTTTTGCACCTCCTGCCTGTAGGCGGACCTGTCTCCACCTGCGATAAGTCCCACGACAGTGCTGTCATCAGCAAATTTAATGTTGTGGTTAGTGGGCAACACTCGTGAACAGTCATAGGTGTACAGTGAGTAGAGAAGAGGGCTCAGCACACAGCCCTGTGGTGAGCTGGTGCAGGAGAGGTGGGAGCCAATCCTGACGGTCTGTGGGCAGTTTGTCAGGAAGTCCTTTATCCATCTGCATGTGAGTAAAGGGAGACCCAGGGCCAGCAGTTTGTTGATAAGAATGTCAGGTATGATGGTATTGAAAGCGGAGCTGTAATCCACAAAGAGCATCCTGACATAAGTGTCCCTATGCTCTAAATGGCTCAATGCAGAATGGAGAGTGATGGAGATGGCATCCTCTGTAGATCTACTGGTTTTGTTTGCGAACTGGAAAGGATCAAAGGAAGGAAGGAGACTGACTTTTATGTGTTTGATCACCAGTCTCTCAAAGCACTTCATAACAATTGGAGTGAGGGCCACAGGTCTGTAATCTGCCAGGCTGCTTGTAGGTGTTTTTTGGGAACAGAGATGATAACAGACGATTTAAGAGAAGGTGGAATGGTGGCCTGTGCAAGAGATAGATTGAAGATGTTGATGAAGACAGCAGAGAGTTCATTATAGCATGTCCTGAGTATGATCCCAGGTACTCCATCAGGACCAGTGGCCTTCCTGGGGTTCGTCTCTGAGCACTTGCCTCACTTTGTGTTGTTGTACGGTGAGTACAGATGTATCAGTGTCCACTGGAGGTGGAGTAATGTATTTTTTTTTTTATCTCAAAGCAGACGAAGAAGCACTCGTTTTCCTTTTTATTTGGGTTCTACTGAATGCTACATGCTACAATAATACATGACCTTTCTCTCTCTATTTATCAGCTTTTTAAGTGCACATAACAATTTTTGTCTCAAGATGATAAAATGAAGATGATAATAATGACAAGGATTGCTACATTAATGACTGTGGCACTGAGCAGTCACTGACTGCTTCTTCTACAGAAACCACTTTGTGACTCTGGTGAAGATAAAACTCACAGATGGGACACACAACTCTCTGCTCGTCCACACAGGACAGTTTAGTCTCTTCTTGGTGTTTAATGCACACCACCAGTAATTTCTTCTCCCCCTTTTCTGTCTCAGATGATCCAGATTTTTGTCTTCCAGCAAGTTCCTTCAGGGCAAAGTTCACCAGAGGTCCTTCTTTTGAAGATTTTCTTTTACAAAAGGGACAGTTTTTGTTTTTAGCTTGTTCCCAGAATTGCTGCAGGCAGCTTAAACAGAAGCCATGGTTGCAGCTCAGAGACACAGGATCTCCAAAAGTCTCTGAACACATGTGGGAACTCAGGTAGTTTTTGACAAGTTCAAGTTTCTCAGCCATTTCCACTGATTTCTAGATCCTTTTTTTCAAAATTTACCACACTCCCCAAAATACTGTCCCTTTGATAAGTCACATTCAGCTAATGTGTGTTCTTCAGTAGCCTACAGATCCCAGCTTTTAATGCACTGGTATTTCCCTCCAAACCATGGTGTAAATCTTTCAGTTTTATTTACTCTGTTATGGGTGGAGCAGACAGCAAAAAAACTGCCATTGGATGTTTCCACAAGATGGTGGTGTTACTGTGTTATAGATGTTAAAGGAAAACTCCACCAGACTGTCAAGTGCTGATAGTCTCTATGGTTACGAGGCCCATGTGAAATTGTGCTGAAATGATATTAGCATGCATCGCTGTTTAAATTCTGGTATGATTTCAGGCTGAACTGAGCTGCTGTTCTACACCAAGGAGCGAGAGTCAAACTTTTAGTGCCTCCTTTCAAGCCAACAGGTGGTGAGTGTTTGGATCTCAAAAGCTCCAGTTTTCTGTGGAGCAACATTTACCTCAAATTATGTGTGCTCCGTTTGTCAATTGACCCGTTTTAACATTAACCTACACATAAATAAATTTACAAAGATTTATACTCTTGGACTAGAGTACTGTTAATCCTACAATGCCCAATATCATTGGATGAGAGCATGGATAGGAATGTAACTTAGTACATTTACTCAAGTACTTTACTTAAGTACAGGTATAATGCACTTGTACTAAGTATTTCTTTGTTACGCTCATTTCTGCTTCAACTCTACTATATTTTGATTGCAAATACTGTAATCTGTACTCCATACTATTGATTATAAAGCTTTAGTTACTTCTTATTTTGCAGATAATTTTCATTATTATAGATCCACTACCCAGCAATATATAAGTAATTAAAATCATCCAGTGTATAAAGTATATGATTCTGAAAAGTACCATTCTACATAATGAGTGCATTGACTTTAGGTACTTTAAATATATTTTGATTTATACAACATATGCACTATCAAGAGACTTCAGTAGGATTATAACTTTTACTTAAGAAAAAAGTCAAATTTTTTTTTCCACTTTGAAAAACATCCATTCATCCATCATCAAATTCAGGATCACTGGGGTGCTGGAGCCAGGGTACACCCAGGACAGGTTGCCCGTCTATCACAGTACTAACATAGAGAGACAGAGAACCATTTACACTAACATTCATACCTACGGCTAGTTTGAAATCACCAATTAACCTAACCCATGCATGTCTTTGGATTGTGCGAGGAATCCGGAGTACCCCATGCAAGCACAAGCAGAACCTGCAGACTCCACACAGAAATGCCCCCACCGGCCAGTGAATTTAAACCCAGGACCTTCTTGCTGTGAGGTAACAGTGCTAACCAACACACCACCGTGCTGTTTGCAAAACAATCCAACACAAAATTATGTTTAAACTAAACATGTGCAGCACCACTTTTCACATAATAAATCTCTGTCTGTAAAAAAAACTATTAAAGTGTTCCCCAACCAAAAACCATGGTTTAACAGCAAGGCGAGGGCCCAATTCAGAATACAGGACTCTGCTTTTAAAGCTGGGGATCTGCAGGTGTACAAAGAGGCACAGAGTTTCCTGAGGAGGGGCATCTGAGATGCCAAGCTTAAGTACAAGCAGCACATTGAGGAACGCTTCAACAGTATCAACTCCAAATGTATGTGGCAGGGGATAAAGACTCTTACTGGCTATAAGGACAGGTACACAGCCAAAAACACCACAGACTGCACACTACCAGACACTCTGAACCATTTCTTGTATCGTTTTGACTGCTGAAACAAAGAAGCCAGCACCCATCCTGTACTACCAGGGAAAGATAACCCCATACAGCTGCACCAGCATCAGGTCAGGTCCACCCTCCACTGAGTCAACATGAGGAAAGTACCTGGTCCAGATGGAGTCATCGGAAGGATCCTCAAGACCTGCGCAGACCAGTCAGCAGAGGTATTTACCACCATCTTCAACCTCTCACTTCCACATTGTGCAGTCTCCACATGCCTTAAATCAGCCACATTCATTCCAGTACCAATGAAAAGTACAGTGAACTGCCTTAATGACTATCGCCCATTTGCTCTAACTCCCATCATCAACCAAATATTTTGAAAGACTCATCCTCTCTAAAATTTAGGCTGCCATCCCTGCTGACCTTGACCCCCACCAGTCTGCATATCGAGCAAAGAGATCAACCACATGTTTGGGAAGGAACTGGGAGGAAGCTGGTGTACCCCATACAAGCATATGGTGAGAACCACATCAACCACATCACAGATCTCCACGTGGCTCTTACACACCTGGACCAGGAAAACGCCTGTGTAAGAATGCTGTTTGTGGATTTTCAGCTCAGCTTTTAATACAGTTTTAAACCACAAACTGGTTCAAAAACTGGGCAGCCTGGGCTTAGGCAGTTCACTGTGTACGTGGATACTGGATTTTCTGAGCAACAGACCAGAGAATGTCAGGATGGGAGATCACAAATCATCCACTCTCATCCTGAACACTGTAACACAACAGGGATATGTTCTCAGCCGCCTCCTCTACTCCATGTTCACTCATGACTGCTCCCCCATTCACACTGCCAACACCATTGTCAAATTTGCTGACGACACCACCATAGTAGGACTGATATCAGACAATGATGAAGCAGCCTACAGAGAGTAGGTCAGGCATCTCACAGACTGGTGTTATTACAATAACATAACACAATAACACTGTACTTGAACACTACAAAAACCAGGGAAATGATAGTGGACTTCAAAGCACAATGCGCACTTTCCCCTATGCATAAACAGGGAGGAAGTAGAGAGAGTAGAGGGCTTTAAGTTCCTCAGTGTTCACATCTCGGCTGACCTCACCTGGACCACACACATCTCCCATCAGGTGAAGAAGGCCCACCAGAGGCTTTACTTCCTGTTGAAGTTAAAGCACGCTCACCCCCCTCATCACCTGCTGACCAGCTTCCATCAGTCAACAGTAGAGAGCCTTCTGACCTACTCCTGCATGGTGTGGTTCACCAACTGCACAGGAGAAAAGAGAAAGGACCTGCAACGGGTGGTGAGGGTGGCAGAGCATGTCATTGGTGCGACTCTACCATCCCTCAGTGATATTCACACCAGCTGATTCCAAAAGAAGCCAGCTGTGTTATAATGAACCACACCCACCCCAGACATCAGTTATTCTTCCCCCTGCCCTCTGGGAAGTCCAAACCCAATAGATTAAAAAACAGTTTCTTCTCACTGGCAGTAAAGACTATGAGCCCTCCTCCCCTCTCTAAGACTGTGGTGTAAGAACTGGAAGTACAATTTTTTAAACATATCACTCTCACCTCTCACCAAATTTTGATAGTTACTGATCAAAACATACAAGTGAATGTCAATAATCAGTTTTGTAAGATGAGGCCTTTCTTGTATCATATTTACACAACAAACACAAATTGGGTAAAACGTCTTATTACGAACTAAGTCTATTAATTCTTTAATATTTCATTTTCTCTTTTTGAAAATATTAAAAAAGAAGGATTATGTTTCATATGGTGATGTGTTGATAGACTTCTTCCTTAACTTTGATCTCTAAATGTTCTTCATGTTCTTTTAATTTACATGATTCTCATGTCAGATTACTTAATAGGACTAGGTGTTGCAACCCCAAATGATTCAGCTCAGTACTTGCCTTGAGTGGGTTTTGAGGCATCCTCTCAGTTGGCTTGGACACCCTCCGCCGAGGCAGGCCCACCACAGGCTGATCAGACATGGGTGTGTGCCGCATGGGGACTAAGCGGTCATTTGACACCCCATGCTGTCTCCTTTCTTCTCAGCCACAGCCAGTGACTGCTCTTTTCAGCAACTGTGGCGAGGTCTTTCATGATCTTCCTCTGGGCCTGCCCTCTGATGCCCACTTCCTTCAGAAGCCTTGCAGTGGAATTGGCAACGAATCTCCTGCAACCCACCGCCTCCACTGGATGCACTTTCACACTCCAGCCCCTTTCCTCTGCCTTAGCTGCCAGATTGGCATAGTGCAGCTGTTTCCTTTCCTATGTTTCATCAATGGCGTCTTCACAAGAGACCGTTAGCTCAACAATGAAGACGCAGCAGCAGTAGTTGGACCACAGAACCAGGTCTGGGCACAGGTTAGTCACAGCGATCTTTGGTGGGAAAGCAAGTTTCTGGCCTAAGTTGACTTCGCATTTCCCAGTCCTTCGCTGCGTTTAATGGGCCCCGAGTCTGAGGGTGGTTGGTTGGCCCGCTGTTTCTCCCCTTTCTGGATGAAGGCTGTTGGCTTTGGAAGAGTACTGGGATGGCATTGGCTGTGACTCTCTTGTGCTCCATTGCCGAGGCCAGGCATTTTAACACTTGGTGGTGGCGCCAGGTGTATCTTCCTTGTGTCGGAGAGATCTTACAACCCACCAGGATGTGTTTGAGGGCTGCACTGGGTCCTCTCCAAGTATAAGCATTAACTATAACTGACTGTAAAAGAGAAAAAGTACCGCCATGATATAATCCTAACAAATCATAGCCCTTACCGCCTCTCTGGCCATCATGGAGAAATTTCAGTTTGACAGATTTTTGGTACCAGACTTTTTCTGCTCCTTTTACTCAGCATCAGATTTCTGCTTCCTTAGACAGTTTCATGGTTTACTTTTATTCCTCCATTTAGATCATTACCATTTTAAGTGGGGCATCTGTCACTTTTAACATCATATAATAGTGGACTGCATTTTGTGTGAACGATCCCACCAAACACTTATTCAATGTTTTTAAAATGGTAATTTTTTGTCAAATGAATTCTATTTTTTCAAGGTGAACAACTGAGACATTGTATTGTACTGTGTTTCATCCAGTAATGATGTTCTAATACTGAAAGGTCAAAGGTTACCTGAAGGCATTTGTGTGTGATCATTCTAACCAAACATGACCCCAACCCCCCTCCAAAAAGAGAAGAAAAAGTACAGTACAAAGGTGTTGTTCTTCTGTTCTTCTTAGTGTGTTTCTAACCTTGAAAATATATTAAGATTCACATATTTAAAATGAGGGAGTACACAGTATTACACAACTGCAACTAAGAAGCAGAGTAGCCAGCGTTTTTTTTCTTTGCATGACAGTCATCAGGACACTTGTTTTTACTTGTTTTTTGGTGTTTTCCTTTTTATTTGGGTTCATTTTTCACTGAATGCTGGTATACTTGATATTTCTCTCTCTATTTTCTCAGCTTTTTATCAGTGTAGAAGAAGAACCAGCTTCCATTCAGATTCTTGATCAGGGCTGCACAGTTAGGACTGAAATGGCACCAGTGCCTCTAATAAATCAGGATTCTATGTAAATGATCAAAAATGAATTAGTGATTAGTAATTGATTGTGCAGCCTTTCACATAAACTCCATGAAGTGTCCTCCTCTTGAGGTGAGTGTGAGCTCTGCTGCCTTCCTGTCATTTAGTCAGATGAAGCATCACTGAGATCAGCTGGAGCAGCTCTGAACTTGTGCTGTCTTCTTTCTCCAGACACTGACTAAGCTGCGCTGATTACACTGAGTCGACTTCTCCTCGTAGGGTGTCTTTCACTCTTTTCCCCACTCCCTCTGTTTCCAACCTTATTCCATCGTTTCTCTGCAGTTGGCTCTTTCTAGTTTCCCTTTGTCTCTTTTTGTAATCCTCTAGTTCTCCGATTCTTCGGATTATTGGTCTGTTCTCTTACGTGCTTCACATGTTTCTCTAACTTCAAGAAAATGTTTTAGGTGTTATCAATAAAATGACAATTGGAATGGAAAATTCAGTGTCCTTCTGTGTTTACAGACACATCAAACTGCAGCCAGACTTTGATATTTTTTATTGACCGAAATAAATCAGGAGATCAACAAACTCATGTTTCTGACATTTTCATCATATCAGCAGGTGAAAAACAGGAAGACTAAATCCTGAATGTGCACATTTTAAATACGTTTCCCTGAGTTTGATGATAGAACGATTAATCATTACAATTATAAATAAAAAAATGACAAACCTTTACTCATATATGACTCATTAGTGTCTTTATCCAATATTTTTCTGATGTTTCATTCACTAAAATAATCAACACATTCATTAGTCTGTAGCTGCAGTCTAACCAAGGCAATCTTCAGTTTTCTCACTAACATTTCGTTGCTGCGATGTGGACCAAACTTTGAGGAGTTACATAAAATGTGGCTGATATTCTATTATTATTATTATTATTATTTGCAGAGAATTTTCTATCACACTGAAAAACAAAAATATGGTACAAAATGTATTTCTTCTTTTATTTATAGGATCAGTTCATCAAGTCCCTCTCAGCTTACTATATCAGATTTGCCTGAAAAACATCCAGGGTAAAGATACGCATCTTGATAGGAATGTTATATTACATAATATTAACAGAAACTTGGTCTTTATTAAAAAAGTTAATTTAGATTTGGTACATCGTGTTATTCTTGGGGTATTCACCTGATTTGGACTGTCTTAAAGAATATTATTTATCTCATATATGAGAAGCTGTATATAAAATATCAGTCCTCTACCTGCAACACTGTGGTTTCTACAAGCCTTCAAATCTCCAGTCAGAGATTGGACATCAAAATATTTTAGAGACTCCAAGCACCCATCGTTCTATGTTAACTCTATACATAGAGCCATAGTACCAGATATTTACCCCAAATAGTTTGAAGTACTTCACTCGTGTAGTTTTCTAGATATCGGAATTTTAACATGGCCGCTCTAAAACCAATGTTAGGAAAACATCTAAAAACACTCCTATCTTCATCCCTTAAAGTTTTTTTTTGTTTGTTTGTTTGTTTGTTTAGAATAATAATGACAATAGGGACCTGAAATTTAGCTTAATTCCTATTAAGTAGTGTATCTTTCCCCTGGATTTTTTTCAGGTAAATCTGTGATGGTCAGATGTTTTTTTTTTTTAATTTGCTGAATTGAGATGGAATGCCCCTATATTTATGTAGGGATGAATGAAACTGAATATTTAGACTATGTCAGTCTATAGAAATCTGCACTGACATAAATTATTGGATAAATGTCTTCAGTTAGAAAAAAGTTTGTTCAAACTTGATGTTTCCCATTTTTAGACAAAGAACTACATCACATTTATTCCATCATGTAAGTGGTACTAAAAACATGTTTTGTTTTTTTTCTTCAAGGAGTATTTCACATTTTAAGAACTAACTGAGCAACTCAAATATTGAAAATTTACACACAAATAGTCCACACAAACCTGCCTCAAGTTTATAATTAAATGTCAGTCGGACAGATTTTGATATCAGAGGTTTTGGCATCTCCAGGCTTTCCAATACTGAAATATGGGAAGAGTTTCTCAGTGAAAGTGTCTCTGTGAGTGTAGATGTGAGTCATGTCTTCAGGGTCATAGAAGGACACCTCCCCCCTGTCATAGTCCAGCTGGACTCTGATCCTCTGGAGACTCTTCTTCACTGTTACAGTCTGACCATCACCATTACTGTATTTTCCACTGTCATAAAATAAACTCCAGAATCCATATTTTGGTGAACCAGGACTCTTTTCCTTCCTCTCAGCTGACTCTTTAGCTAAACCAACAATCCAGTCAGGATGGTCTCCCACCTCCACCTCCCAGCTGTGTTTGCCTGAGCTGAGCCAAAAACTTCAGGATAATTAGAGTATCTCTCTGGATTGTCAAAAAAGCTGCTGCTTTGTGTCTCCATATCTCACACTGGTCAGATCATATGATAGATCGAGACAGGAGTTTGTAGTGTTTGGATACAGAATAACAGGACTGAAGTGGACCTTCTCCTTCATCTTCTTCCAGGACAAACAGCTCTATCTTCATCCTCACAGAACCAGTAAGTGACTTCCGGATGTTTATCACACACCACCTCCTCCTTCTCCTTTTCTTTCTCTGTCTCGGGTGAGCTATCACTCTGTCTCTTAGCAAATGATCAGTGAGTTCTTTGAGAGAAAAGTTTATGGATGGTTCATCCTTTGAAGATTTACTTTTACAAATGAGACAGTTTTTCTTTTTAGCTTGTTCCCAGAATTGTTGCAGGGAGCTTGAACAGAAGCTGTGGCTGCAGCTCAGAGACACAGGATCTCTGAAAGTCTCTGAACACACATGGCCGCTCAGGAAACAGAAGCAATTCCTCAGCTATTTCCACTGATTTGCCGATGATTTATTAACAAGACTCACTAAAATACAGTCTCTTTGATATATAATCCACAAAATTTCTGTTCTTCATACAGATCCCAGCCTTTAATGTGATGGTGTCACCGCTCTGATTGACAAAGTCGATCTTAAAGTGTTGTTTACTGTGTTAGGAGTGCAGCTGATAGCAATGAACCTGTCATTTGACTGTTTCCCCATTAGAAGGAGCCGTTTCTGTGTTACAGGTGTTAAAGGAATAATCTACCAGTACTTCCTTTATTGACAATTTCCAATATACAATGTGTGAGATACAAAGTGCAAAATTATAATACAAAAATGACAGTATACAAGTTAAGTAGATCAAAACACAAATACACAGTCAAAAAAAAACAACTGCAAGAGTTACAGTGACATCAAATAAAGCGATCAAAAACGTTACCAATATTCATGTTTTTTAAAGCCTTCTTGTTTGGGAAGCATAAGTTGTGGCTACATAGAGTTCCATTTCCTTCATGAAAATTGGGAAGTGCGGCTTCTTATTTGAAAACTTGGAGTTATGGATGTGGATTTTCGCAAGGAGTAAAATCAAACTGACGAGGTAAAATGTTCAGAGTTTTTCTCACTGAAGTCAGTACAACCATACAAGATGTTTTTGTAAAAAAGTGCAAATTTTGAAAAGATGTTGTTAGAAATTAAACTAGTAATGTCTTTCCATAACACCTGGGCAAACCAAAATAAACGGGAGCAAGTCTCTTTCACAAAAAGAAACCTGCTGAACAAAAGATTTCACAAAAAAAGGGAAAAAGGTATGTATATCAGTCTTATATTTTTGTAGGAAGTTTTTTTACAGGATAAAATCTATGAATTAATTTAAATTAAAGTTTGTTTGTAAGGTCCTTAACAAAGTTACTCCAGCAAGAGATGGATGGAGGAACAGAGATCACCACCTCTTGAAAGAGGGACCTAATTTTGGCATTCATGTTAGATCAACAGATCTAACATAAAGGGGATTGCATCAAGTCAGGATGGGACATTTCTAAACAACATGGACAGACCAGACTGGATAGCATCAGAAACAATACAGAACTCTTTTGGGGTTATTGGTATGTTGTATCTGGTTAGGAACTCTGAGTAATTGTATAAAAAACATTAATTGTTAAACAGTTGACTTACAAGGAGAATACCATTATTAAACCAGTTTTCAAAAAATAGCGATTTGTTCTTGTGTAGAATTTTACAGTTGTTCCAAATATAATATCTTTGTGGAGAAAAGTTGCGTTTATAGATCAAAGACCATGCCACAAGAGCCTGTTGATGAAAGTTGAATAGTTTGATTGGGATTTTCTAAATATTGTAGTTGCAGAGAAGGATAAAGTCTTGGTTTTTTTTATTAATTTTTAGCTGATTTACTCCATTGGAAACTTCTTTCAAAGAGACTGACCTGTTGCAAAAGTCACTCTTCTCTTTGGACAACTGGTTAGCATTAGGGATGGAGTCAAAGAACTGAGAAGGTGACTGAAGACGGTAGAAGACGGAGGAGTTGAGATTACTGTAAAATTCTGCACACAAATCGGCTATTTTTCTTTGGTTCATGAGTGACTGATCCATCAATTCTTAAATGCTGCACTAAATTATTTTTTGACTAACCTAAAAATTACGCTGAATCCTTTCACCTTCTTCAAGCCATTGCCTACGTGACCTGACAAACGCTCCTTCAGTTTTGTGTTTGTGTATCTCGTCTAACCTTTGCTGCTGATCAGTAAGCTCAAACTTTGCAGACTCACTGAGCATCTGCAGGTTTTGAGGTCAAGGAGGAAATTTTGTGTATTACATCATATTCCTCTGCTTTTCTCATTTTCACTAAGTCACTATAGTACTTCCCCAGAAATTTGGCAATTTTGTATTTTAATCGCTCCCAATTAAGACCAAACATATTTTCAGCTCTAGCTTTGTTCCACTACTGTCGGATCATATTTTCAATCTTCAAACACACATCAGAATGCTCTATTTGGGATAGGACAGTGGAGAAAAGAAAGGAAAGCTGGGAGAAAATATGCAGTAAATGGCCTTGGGACAGATTCAAACCCATGCCTCTGCGCTAGCCTTACGGCATACGGGTCACCTGCTCAACCCAGTGAGCTATACTAGGGCCCTGTTCAATAGCCAATTCGTGACAAATTTGATAACAACTTGTTACACCATGTGTAATCATTCTGACATGGGTGTGTGTCCCTGCATGTGTTAGTTAAATTAAACTTACTCATAAACAATAAGAGGATCAGAATTTCTAGAAAACTACCTGTCAAGATAGTTATTTAGTACAACACTGAAGTCTCTACCAAAAGCAATGTGAGAATTAGGAAATTTAGTTAACCAATGAAGCAATCGTTTCTCTAACCTGTAAATATAAGCATTATTCTCAGTTTTGTCTGAAATGAAACCATAAACATTTGCTACAATGAAAGTCAGATTTACAATTTCAAGCACTAAATGTATATAATGTCCATGTTTGTCACAATCTGAGATCACTGTCACCCACTGTGACTTCCAGAAGGTAGTATCTTGTGTAGTAAAATGGGACTCCTGTATAAAATAAAAATCAGTACCATATTGTTTACAGTACAGGAAAATGGCTTCACGTTTTACGTGGTTTCTAAGACCTCTTGCATTTAAGGAAATAATAGACAAGGACATAAAAAAAATAAATAAAAAAAACAAGAAAGAAAATAGACCGAAAGGCTGATGAACTGTGGGCACAGTATGGCGCTTTCGTTAGGGTTTGGGCAGGCCTGGGTTTTTTCTCTCTTTTTTCTCTCTCTCTCTTTCTTTTTCTTACTTTCTTGCTCTCTCTCTCTCTTCTTTCTTTATTCTCAGGTGGGGGTATGGGCTGATGATCGTTGTCCCGTTCCTGGGCTTGCACTCATTCAGCTCACTGACTTATTGGTGAGTGGTATCTATAGACCACCTGCGGCAGTGATTCTCTGCCAGATTGTTGTCTCCACCATGGTGGTAAATTGGCACTTCCAGTTTTGCTTTTATCCTTGTGTTTTTCAGTCGGTAACTTTTTTTCCCTGCCTGGAGTTTGCTACTCGCTTCCTGGAGTACTTACCTGTGTTCCTTTGAGGAATCTGAAGATCACAGTCGGTCATTTCCCTCTTCCACTCTCGGAATTCACCAGTCTCTGTGGAAACAAGAACTTACCTGTTGCTCACCTGCCTGCCCACTCTCTACCAAACCTCCTTCACCTCCCTTGGATTCCAGCCTGCCTACCTGCTACCCTTCCTATGCCTCACACACAGAATCTAAAAAGTAAGGTCTCAGAGTTAAATATCTTTGCACCTTCGCAAATCTCCTTTCCCTGCTGGCCATCACTAACTACCTCTCTCTCTCTGCAGACCTTCCCTGAGGTCACCAATTGAGATTAGCTCCAACTCTGTTAGCCAGTGGCTAATTCAGTTCATTCTGTAAAATAAATCTTTTAAAATAAAATATAATTTTTTGGTGGTCTGAGTCTGCTGCTTGGGTCCAGTTTTTGCAAAGTCATGACAAAACAATATGCCCAGCCATTCTGTGGCAACTTGCCTGATGTGGCCAAAAGCCAACGCCCACCAGTAAGAATGGGGATACTGGTGGGCGGTTCGCTTCCTGAAAAAATCCTACCCTGCATGTTACTCCCACCCATGATGTGCTTCGCTCAGGATAGTCTCACACTCCAAGCATTAATGGATTCTGGTGCAGAACAAAACCTACTAGATAAACAGTTAGTCTAGCAGTTAGGAATTTCCATTCAACCTCTTCAGTTTTCACTCTGAACGGACAACTACTCACCATCATGCACCAAACCGAGCCAGTTCAAATCATCCTCTCAGGTAATCACAGTGAGCTCATACAGTTTTTTGTCTTCCACTGCCCACATTCCCCCATAATTTTTGGTTTCCCCTGGTTTGAAAAACATAACCCACACATTAACTGGACTGACAGATGTGTTGAAAGTTGGCGTCTTTACTGCTTGTCACATTGTTTACAGTCAGCCATTCCGCCAACCCAGAAATCTGTAAAGACACCTGAACTAACCCTTCCTGATCTCCCCCTTGTTCCAAAGGAATACCATGACCTGGGCCCAGTATTCAGTAAAGAGAAGGCACTATCACTCCCTCCAGACCCTCCATACGCAATAGACCTCCTGCCTGGTGAAGTACATCAAGGAATCCTCTGAAGCTGGAATTATTCATCCTATATACAGTATGTGATCAAGTTAGAAGACTTCCCAAAAGATTTAAAATCCAAGGTTGTACCTCTTGAGAAAAATAAAAAATATTGCACATGTTCATGTTCACTCCTCTTAAATCCTTCTAAGATCAATATCCTAATGTCATGCTACATCATTCTCCTAAGATAAGGATATTATAAACAAGGAAATCAGGCCAAAGGGAGCAATGCTGTGAATAAATCAAACCATCTTGCATCCATCTGAATACAATTATCCACATCAGAGCCAAGAAAAAAGCATTTTACTTTATTATGAGAAATCTGGATAAAGAACTAACTGGAAGATTAATAACATTATTATGTTCTACATAAATTACATGATAACAACTTAGAGCTTACCAGTCCCCTTAATGCGAGTCTGATAGATTTTGATATCAGAGGTTTTGGCATCTCCTGCCTTTCCAACATAAAAATATGGGAAAACTTTCTCAGTGAAAGTGTCTCTGTGAGTGTAGATGTGAATCAAGTTTGCAGGGTCATAGAAGGACACCTCCCCCCTGTCATAGTCCAGCTGGACTCTGATCCTCTGGAGACTCTTCTTCACTGGGAGAGTCTGATCACCATTAGTGTATTTTCCACTGTGATGCACTAAACACCAGACTCCATCTTTTGGTGAAATAGACTGTTGGTTCTTGTCAACTGATTCTTTAATTAAACCTACAAACCAGCTCGGATGGTCTCCCACCTCCACCTCCCAGCTGTGTTTCCCCGAGCTGAAGCCCTCAGAGCCAAAAACTTCAGGATAATTAGAGTATCTCTCTGGATTGTCAGGAAGCTTCTGCTTTGTGTCTCCATTCCTCACACTGGTCAGATCGTCAGACAGATAGAGACAGGGATTTGCAGAGTTTGGGTCCAGAATGACAGGACTGAAGTGGACCTTCTCCTTCATGTTCTCCCAGACTCTGAAGGACAGGTTGCCCAGGTGTTTGGCCACATCTATCAGAGCTCCTGAGACCAGCTGTGGATCTGACACTGAGCTCTGGGCTCTGGCTCTGCTCTGAGTGGCTTTATAACTGCTGAGGAATGGCACGCTGTGTTTCTGCAGCTCTTCTTCAACAGCAGAGATGCTGTCTGACAGAGAGGAGATCTGCTCCTCAATCATCTTCATCTCTCTGCTCATAGTCCTCCCCTTCTGCTCCTCTTCCTCCCTCAGAGCTGTCAGTCTGGACTCCTCTTCCTCTCTCAGGAACTGGTGGAGCTTGTTGAACTCTGCTCTGATCTGCCTCTCTGTGGACAGCAGCTGCTTCTTGGAGTGTTGAATCATTTCATTGTATGTTTTCTCCACTTGTTTGTATTTGTTCCTCTTGTCCTGCAGAGACTTTAAGTCAGATTTCAGCTGCTCCTTCAGGTCACTGACTGCTTCTTCTACAGGAACCACTTTGTGACTCTGGTGGGGAGAAAACTCACAGACGGTACACACAGCTCT
>VUQI01056081.1:0-16238 GCA_015106735.1 Paratilapia polleni | reverse complement strand
GTTGGAAAGTGAAATTCATCCCAGTCTAAGGTCCCAAGGTTTTCACTGAGGAAATCTCTGTACTTTGCTCCATTCAGCTTTCCCTCAACCCTGACCAGTCTCCTAGTACCTGCTGCTGAAAAACACCCCCACAGCATGATGCTGCCACCACCATGCTTCATTGTTGGGATGGTATTGGGTAGGTGATGAACATTTAGAATTGAGGCCAAACAGTTCAGTCTTGGTTTCATCAGACCAGAGAGTCTTGTTCCTCACGGTCTGAGAGCCCTTCAGGTGCTTTTTTACAAACTCAAAAAGTGAGCTTTCATGTGTTTTGCGTTGAGGAGAGGCTTCCATCTAGCCACTCTGCCATAAAGCCCAGATCTGTGAAGGCTAGTTTGTCCTTCTGGAATTTAGTCCCATCTCCACACAGGATCTCTGAAGCGCAGTCAGAACGACCATTGGGTTCTTGGTCACCTCTCACTCTCGTCCTTCTCCCTCGCTTGCTCAGTTTGCCTGAGCGACCAGCTCTTGGAAGAGTACTGGTTGGGCCAAACTACTTCCATTTGAGAATTATGGAGGCCACTGTGCTCTTGGGAACCTTCAGTGCAGCAGAAATTTTTCTGCAGCCTTCCCCAGATCTGTGCATTGCAACAACCCTGTCTCTGAGCTCTGTAGGCCGTTCCTTTGACCTCATGGCTTGGTTTTTGCTCTGATATGCATTGTCAGCTGTGAGGCCTTCTAAGAGAAGTGTGTGTCTTTCTAAATCATGTCCAATTTAGTTTATCACAGGTGGACTCCAATTAAGGTGTAGAATCTCGGCAAGGAGCAAGAGAAATGGGAGGCACTTGAGCTAAATTTCACATGTTTTTGCAAAAGGTCTGAATACTTATATAAAGGTGATAATTTAGTTTTTTCTTTTTAATACATTTATAAGAAAATCCTAAAATTCTGTTTTCAATTTATCATTATGAGGTACTGAGTGTAGATAAATGAGAAAAAAAAAATTATGTAAGCAATTGTAGCATCAGGCTTCATTATAACAAAATTTTAAAAAAGTGAAGGGCGTCTGAATACTTTCTGAACACACTGTATTTGAGCCTGTATGTATACTTTTGACCCTGTGTGGATTAGAGAAAATCCAAAATCAATTCAAATTTGTGCATCCAATTCTTATTTTTAAAATCATTAAAGATATATGCTGTACAATCATTTCACCCTGGAAAAAGAACAGCTCAAAGAAATCATTAAAAGCCCCAAATTACCATGACATTCATGGCCCTGATGAGTGTATGTAACCTTCTGACTGTGTATAACAGCACTATGCACTTTAACCCAAGGGAATAAATTCAAGAGTTTTGAAGAACTCAAGAGGGAATTCCAACTAAAAAGTAAAGACTTTCAGATTTTTACAAATAAGAAATTACAACGAGACAAGGTAAGAATAGAAATTCAATAATGGATATTTTGATTAAAGTATATAAACAGATTCATGTGAAAATTATCTCTAAATTATACCAGGGCCTTCAGAAACAGAAAGGTAATAAAAGCAGATACATTCAAAGAAAATGGGAAGAAGTAAACATAGAAATAGTTGAGGAGGATTGGCGTAGTATGTGGATGACACAACACACATCTACAAGCTCAAAGAAGCGGAGAGAATTTGGCTGGAAAAAAAACAAAAAAACAAAACAAAAATCAGTCTCATTTATTACACCTTATCTCAAAGGCAAACAATTCCAGTCACAACAACCATACTAAAGACAGTGTGGCCACATGAACACCAACCAGTCCCACATATTTTGGACATGCAGGAAAATTATCTAGTATCTTGGGACAATGTAAGTCTAACTTTAAAGTTACAGTGCATAAAATGTCACCACTAGATGTCAGTATATTGCAGATTGCAGTCAACTTATGTGTTAAGTTGACTGCAATCTGCAGTCAAAAACATTAAAAACAAAAACATTAAATTTAGACTGTACCCCTGGCGTGTTTCTACTACTTGTGTATTAAAACATTTTTGTACACACTATATTTTAACATATTTGAATATTATCAACACTTAGCAAAAAAACAAACAAAAAAAAAACAAAAACACTTCAAAAACTCTGGCTGCAGTTCATCTGTAGTGAGTGTAGGCTGTCAGTCCATTGTTTACCACAGCTGTCAGTATGCCGAGTGACAAGCGCCCACGTCTATTTACTCTGGAGGAGGCTGGAAAACTTTGTGAAGGGAGTCTGATAAATAAGCGTGTTTACCTAAATTTAGGTGTTTAGAATGTTTATCAGAGTTCTCCTTTATTTATGAATTCTCAGGAATCTGGATCATTCTAATAGAATTCTATCGTGGTGTAGAGGGTTAGGTTCAATTACCTGTGGAGCAGAAAGCAGGCGACTTCAACATCACTTTTAAAATCTTTCTCTCTCTGCAACTCCTTCCATCTGGGAAAGGCTACTGTGCCAATATTTACTCTCATTTTATCCTGACACCAGTTGCGTTGTCCCTTCTCGTTTTCGCTTCTTTGGTGAAGGGGACCCCTTTTCAGATGACAAAACATAGGTATGATCCTTCATATCTTGAGTCTGCAGGTCCAGGCACGAATTAAAATTTGCCTCCACGGCACCCGAACGCCTACGAGTTCTCTTCTCCTCCGCCGGTCTCTGGCCACATACATAAAATGCGATTAGGCGATTAATGTCCATCTCAGCCACTGGATTCAAGATGGCGGGGTAACATGCTGGCTTCTACAAACCATCCCACCGCTCCTATATATTTTTAATGGATTAATACCAAGTTTATGAGAATGCATCAATTTGTTGGAAGATGTAATTATACACTAATCAGTGTATATTTATGAGCACAATATTCTGTTTTTCTATTAAATAACCTCAAAAAGTTACTTACTGTACCTTTAGGAAAGATGCTAGGTTATGGAATCCCTAAAGATGTCATTGTGTTGTATCTTGGGGTATTAAAAGCAGATACTGTTGTTAAACAGGACTGTTTTCTATGTAAAATATTGCTCATTCCTGGTAAAAACATGATCAAATAGAACTGGGACAAACCTGACCCTCCAAGTCTTAAACACAGTGAGGGGAGTCTTTTTAATAGAGAGGATGACTTTATCGCTAAGATCTAAAGGAGAAGCCTTTTTACACAAGTGGAAGAAATGGATTACCTATATCTCAAGTGAAAAGGATGCTACCTTCATAGAACTTGAATGGTTACAGACATTTGGGACAATATATTCTGAGAATGCAATGATATATACAGTACCACACCTGGCCTTTTCTGTTCTTTGTCTTGCAAAATTGTTAAAACTGTAAATGCTGTCTAAATGATACGGAAACTTTGCCTCTTATCTTATTGTTGCTGTGCAATACAATTCAGCACACCGAAGCATTGGCTTGTTCCATCATTTAACTTGTTCACTGAAAACTGAACAAGCTTGACTACATGAACAGTGGACAATTCATATTTCTGTTACTTTTGCACTTTAGCTCCTTTGTTATTCTAGGTGAACATTATTCAAAACATAAGAACCGTTTTCAGTTGTTAAATTGCCTGCTGTATGTCTTTCTACCTGTGACTGATGCTTGTTGGCAACAGGGACTTCAGGCCAGCCAATCAGCTCTTTGGGGTCCAGTAACACTTCAGTCATAGCAGAGGTTTATTATTTCAAAGATTTATGTGACTTAATCTTAAAGCAAATGAGATTTACATTGTCTGTACATACTTTATCAAGGTCACAGAGCATCACACTTTATTTCACTCATTTGCTATGTATTAACCTAATTAACAAATAAACTTATGGGAACAAAATTAGATCTGCTGGCTGTCTGACTTTATTTGCTCCCAAATGCAGGCACTCACCCAAAAGGCAACTCCTGCCAACCCTCCATGACTGCTGTAGCACTGTGGACTCAATATGTTACCACCAGTGAAAACATTTGACAGAGCTTTAATTTCTATAATGTTCTGTGGTCTTTCACTCCATGGTTTGACATCAGGGTGTCATTTTGTAATACAGTAAGTTAAAGTAAGCCAAACAACCCCAGGTCAACTCATATGACCTGTCAGAGCACAGTAGGTTATGTGCCAAAGTCATTAACAATAATTACCTTGACATTAACAAGTCTCAATAGTGGTAATATATGAACAATGTATTCAACAATTCATTGCACTTGAACATCAAGTTAACCCACAGGTATTGTTTGACAGCTAATTCATAATAAAACCAAAAATGGCCTCCAGTGAAGGTAGGTGAAGGGTTGCTTTATCTTTATTATTATTATTTATAAGATCTTAAAACATCATTGCCTATTTTACTGTTCACACAAAATACACTATGACTAGATGTGTCCAAATGAAAATGTGATTAAAAGTCTCTCTATCAAATGTTTTAGTTTTAGACTGACAAAACTTACTTTCTTTCACGCTTTATATCCATTCTTTTATACCATGTTTAAATGGTGCAGCTTTTACTTTGACAGCAAGCTCTCCTTGTTGCTGGTTTAGGTAGTCCTTGTTCAATTTTCATTGTACAAGCTAGATGCAAACTGCTACAAGGAGAGGTGACGATCAGTGAGCAACAGTATGGCTTCATGTAGAGAAAGAGCACCATAGGTGCGATGTTTGTTTTGAGAGTGTTGATGGAGAAGTATAGAGAAGTACAGAGAAGGTCAGAAGGAGTTGCACTGTGTCTTTGTGGATCTAAAGAAAGCATATGATAGGGTGCCAAGAGAGGAACTGTGGTACTGTATGAGGAAGTCAGGAGTGGTGGAGAAGTATGTGAGGGTGGTGCAGGACATGTATGAGGACAGCAAGACAGTGGTGAGGTGTGTGGTAGGAGTGACAGAGTGGGATTACATCAAGGATTGGCTCTGAGCCCCTTCTTGTTTGCAGTGGTGATGGACAGGCTGACAGGTGAGGTCAGGCAGGAGTCTCAGTGGACTATGATGTGTGCAGATGACATTGTCATCTGTTGTGAGAGTAGGAAGCAGGTGGAAGAGAGCCTGGAGAGGTGGAGGTATGCTCTGGAGAGAAGAGGAATGAAAGTCAGTCGAAGCAAGACATATGTGTGTGTGAATGAGAAGGAGACAGGTGTAGCAGTGAAGCTGTGAGGAGTGGAGGTAGTGAAGGTAGATGAGTTTAAATACTTGGGGTCAACCATCCAAAGCAATGCACAGTGCAAAAGAGAGGTGAAGAAGAGAGTGCAGGCAGGGTGGAGTGGATGGAGATGAGGGTCAGGGATGATTTGTGACAGAAGAATAGCAGCAAGAGTGAAAGGGAAGATTTACAAGATGGTAGAGAGACCTGCTATGGTGTATGGTTTGGAGATGGTGGCATTGACAAAAAGACAGGAGGGCGAGGTGGAGGTGGCAGAGCTGAAGATGCTAAGATTTTTGTTGGGAGTGACCAGAATGGATAAGATTAGAAATGAGTACATCAGAGAGACAGCCCATGTTGAACGGTTTGGAGACAAGGTTAGAGAGAGACTGAGATGGTTTGGACATGTGCAGAGCAGGGATAGATGGAGCTGCCAGGCAGGAGGACAAGAGGAAGACCACAGAGAAGGTTCATGAATGTAGTGAAGGAGGACATGCAGAGGGTCGGTGTGACAGAAGATAGGGATAGAAGGGATAGGGGGAGATGGAGGCAGGTAATCTGCTGTGGCGACCCCTAAAAGTAGCAGCTGAAAGGAGAAGAAGTGTTGCACAGATATCTGTTGTTAGAAACACAAATTCCCATACAATAAGAATTCAGAAGACAGTGTCTTGGGAAAACAAATAAATGGGTACTGAGTCTCTTTCCAGCATGGCCCAGATACAGATTGTAGCAAGCCCCAGCAGTGGTCTCCCTGATATAAGGTCATGAGAGGGGATTCCAATAAAAGCAAGCATCTCAGTGGAGGGAAATCAATTATTAAACTCCCACCTCTCCACACAGGTTATTTTTAGTCTCCTGAATCACAATAGATAGAGTGGAGCAAAGTGATTTATTTCCCCCCCCTAAGGAATAGAAGGATAAAAAAACCACAGCAGCAAAATCAATCAGTCAAGCTTTACTTATCAAATTCAAGTCATAAAGTTTTATAAGGAAATGTGAAAACATTATTTAGAGATTACATGACAACATGAAAATACGGACAATTAAGATAATTAGAGATACAATAAAAATAGCAATACAAATGCAATTATGAAACAAGGAATAAAATAAAAATAGAATAAATTAATACTGAGGATAAAAAAATAAGTATAAATAGAAAGAACATATAATTATGTAACATTACATGAAAGTAACACTGAATGAATTGTTTTTTAGTTTTAGTAAAAAAACACTTTCAGGTCTTCTCAGATCCTCTGGAAGGCTGTTGCAGCAGTTTGGAGAGTAACGCCTTAAATCAGTATCACCATTTTTTTTTCTGCTTTGTGGACCAGCAAGAGAAGAGCTGAAGGATCTGAGGACCCATCTTGGTTCATGAACTACTATTATTTGTAAATATAATTTATTGCAAGCCCACGTGGTCCCTTGTAAACTAATAGGAGAATTAAAAAAAACCCATAAAAACTAATATTAACCAGAGTAAAAGCAGAACACGTGTAGTGCAATGCACAAATGACATCTCGATTAAAAACAAATAAGGCATTCAAACAATATAAACTTAGCACAAAAAATAAATTGTTGTAAAAGTATGTGGTTAACAGAAATTGAACAATAGCACTATAGAATAGCTTGTTGTCATCAAATCACAACCAATCAGTACTTTTTGACTTCCTTACCTTGTATGTAGATATTAGCCTTAAGCCTATTGTTAAAACTACTGAAGAACAACATTTTTAAAGATGCATTCCAAATATAGGGTTGCTTTTTTTAAAGTCTCTGTAATTTAAACAATTCTGCAATTTGTATCAAATATTCCTCAAACCAAAGGAAGTAGTCCATTTGTTGGGAATTATTTTCAGCAGTGGATGAAACAATATATGTGTATTTAAACAACAATATTAAATCTTCAGCAATAAAGTAAAAGGAATGTAATGCCCTGGCAGTCATACTGTATAGTGCTCTTCTAGTCTTACTGACCATTTAAAAACACTTTACACTACATTTACCTTTTTCACTAACAAATTTTAACACTTCTTTTACCTTGCATCCATGCCTATGACCAGTTTAGAATCTTGGATGTCTTTGGACTGCTTGAGGATGCTAACAAAGTCACAGGGAAAATTCCAAACTCCACACAGAAAGGAGATTCATGCACTGAATCTTCAGTGCTAACCACTGCAACACCATGCCCGAGAGACATCCAGTCTCCCACTAAAACAGTGTGGCTCACTGATATGTCATATCTTTATTAGAACAGGAGCTTATCTACTGCAAGACTTTGAAAACACACATAATATGTATATAGCCTGCATTCCATTTGTGCAAGCATCTAATTACAAGCTATACTTGTAGTGGTCATGTGAATAAATGCATGTGAAATGTATGCTGGTGTTATCATTTTTGATGTATTTAACAATGTAATAGGTTCTTTTTTTAACTTCAATCATGGTCTTTTTCTTACAGTTTGACAGCTTTGCAAAAACTGTATAAATGTTTATAGAACATAATGCTTTAGTATAAATTGAAATACCCAACAATACATACACGTAGAGCAAAAATGGTTATTAGTGTTTAGACAACTGACAGAAAATTGATTTGCAACAATTTTGATAATCATTTCTGTTTTCACGAAAAGATGCTTGCTGCCTTTCCTGTTAATTGCTTTAATAGTGTAAAGTAATTTTGAAGTATGGGCTCTGGGTAACTGTAAAGACATTTCTCAGTATTTTTCTATTTAAAAAAAAAAAATCAATAATTGTTTTTCTGTATCATGGATTTTTTTTGTATCCGATGACTTTTTCTCTCCCTTGACCTTTGTAACAGCACCTCTGTGTTTCAGACCTCATGATCTACAAATTAAGCTTTGAGCTTTACAAAACACACACTTCAGCAGTCGGGAACAATGCTGTGTCTTCTTCCATGTAGCAGAAGTGCTTCCGACTTAGTGGGACTCGTAGATCCTGAGGGAAAGTGGGGCCATGTTGCAGGCAAGTGCCTGAGGTGTCAAGCAGGGACAAATTGACATTTGGGATTGACTAAGCCATTTAAACTTTGATACTTTTACTGTCTCTATCAACCTGTACGTAATGAGTTTCATTTTGTTCAAACAGTGTAGCCATTTGCCAACATCTCAGACTGGTAGTGGATCAGGATCAGTGTCATAAACTATTAGTCAAAAGTGAATGGGTGGGTGTGTCCAAACTTTTGACTGGTACTGTACATTAGACTTCAGGCTCATGGACCCAGTGGTCAAACACACTGGCAACAACCACAACAGAACTGGAATGTGATGCAAAACCCTACTTAGACAACAACAGTTTTTACAGTAAAAACTTTCTGTCGGCAAATGCAGTATGCTTTCAATGTGAATAAATTGTAATGCAATGTGTTCTTCACCTAGTAAGCAGAACTTCATTCGTGGTGCTATTTGTCAGCAAAAACAGGCCAGACATGAACACATTCAGTGCTATTTAGTCAACACGTCATATAGTTTTACATATGGCAGGGAAGAATACAAAACAGTCACAGTGAGCTGAAAGGAGATGCCTTTAATTGCAGTTTGTGATGAATGGACATGCAACATGTGATCAGGATAAACTGCTTTAACTTCTGGTTGCTCATGTCCCCTAACTGGCACACCCAGTGAGTCACCAAGCTTCTAGCCCTTAGCTAATCCACATGGACAAGTAAATGTCACTTTGATTTGAGAAGGACACAAGAGGTTATAGCTATATTTAGAGATACGGGTCTTCCAACATGTACTAGAAGTGATATAAGAGAGTCTGAAGTAGACACAGCCAACTCCAGATACAACATTAAAGAAAAAAACTGCATGCCTCAGCAAATAAACTTATGAAAGACCCACCAGGCCAGTGTAGTAAACACTGGGCAGCTAAATTAACACAAATGTAGCCATAATTGTTAACAGTATAAAGTTCCATCACAGTGAGCACACAGGTGTTGCAATTAGTTATTATAGAAAAATGTAATTAAAGCTGGTCCACTTTTGTTGCTGCACCCTAAAGGAATGAATCAGGCCATTTACTTTACATAGCATATGCTGGTGTGTAATTAGTTTTTTCACTTGTACACAGCTCTCTTTCATTCAGGGCTTAGATTGTAAAAGAGCTCTCAAACTGAGGATCACCAGGATCACCATCACATTTCAGTGCACACCTTCTTAACTGACTTCAAAAGACTTTTACAGTACTGAAACAGTGTTAAAAACCACTACTGTGCAATGTGAAGCAACACACAGAAACTTGGTGAGAAAAAAAACATCTAATGGAGCATGACTCGATGATGTAGTAATTTTAATTTTACTGTGCTGCTCACTCTCTGGAAACATTTAAAATGTCATTAATACGGAATGAGTCTCCACATCGAAGCAATTAAAATGCGCCTTGTCATTAGTGCTCTTCTAAGTTTTTCTAAGTTGTTAAGGTCACATCAAAGTAGGTGGCATATGTGATTATAAAAAAAGTTCCTAAATGTGTTTCACTAATGCCAGCTGTGCCCAGAGGTATGTCTTCAGACACTGAGCAGTGCTGTAGAATGAAGATGTGCAGAGCCAGGACCCAGTGAGCCTGTTAATTCACAGAGCCGTGTTTTCTCCATTTATCAGAGAGGTATACTAGAATGGAAGTTCAACACAGCCAAGCTTTCTTTGCCTTAGCTGGCTAGACAAAGCCTAAAACCCCAATTGGAGATAACGGGAATCACAATGGTGGTTCTCAACTTTCTCTGTTAAGCGGGGTTTTCTGCTTCAGGCTCTGTGCGCACTCACACACAAAGGGGCGTTTCACTGGTCATATGACTCTACTTCCGCACAAAATGATTCCTGTGAGTGCCGCCTACTAAATCAGAGACGTTATCAGATGATGATGATAAAATGGTGATTAAAAATCTATAAAGAACATAAAAATATAACAGTAAAATGCAACACTGTTGCAAGTAAGACAGGAGAATATTGCTGCAGAAAATCGTTAATCTTGGGATTTAGCGCACAGTGCAGTAAAATAAACATTTTAAATCAAGTGAATTATTTTATCACTGGATGTGCTCTGTGTTCCGCTGTCTATTTCAAAACCTGATGGCTGCACATTAGAGCTTGGAAACTTTAAACATTATATATTACTGTCCTACAGCCTAATAAAGGAGACTTGGAAATCACTTTAGTTTGTCGGCAGATCAAAATGAAATAAATTTCATTGATTGAACAGGTATTCTTGGTGTGTTCTGCTGGAATTGCAGCTAGTAGAACACAGACTCAGCAGCAGATTAGAATCAAGCCAAAAAACATTTATGCATTTTCTGCATCACTAAATTAATACATGCACATTCCCATGACAATGCGATGCACAGTGTGCACTTCATTCAGTGGTTTTAGTAAGGTACAGCTTAACAACTTGCACATATAAAATGTATCAGCATCAGTTACCACGGTGATTTAACCAGGTAAAAAGAGCTCCATTTTTGTGTGCACCCTTCAGGTCACTTATTACAAAATTCTCACATCATCCTTTTATCACAAATATATGGAGTAATCTCAGCGTTTAATCACAACACAGGACACAAAGGATGTTTCATCAGCATCATCAGCAGAAACAGTCAGCCAGTAATGCAAAGATTTAAACATGCAGTAGCATGTCAGCTGTCCTTCTCATCAAGAAGATGGGGAAGAAAGAAAAACATATTGTAGTGACATATGGTAGTGACACAAGGGGGCGATGTCTTGACTCAAGGGTCTGCTAATGTTCTTGTTCAATATCTTTATAAGTAGTATTGTTGTTATTATTATTGCAGTTATGGGTAATAAGACGCAAGTTCAGCAGACCCAGGATATCTTTTCCTTACCTGTGCTGAATGTTTGTCAGTCTAGCAACGAGCAGATTCACATAAAAGAGGGGATGTTTGCGGCATATGACCAGTCCCAAACACGGACAGGTCTACTTGTAGCAGATATTAGAGACATGTGGAGAGGTTAAACACTCAGTGCAGGCTTTACAGCAACACAGCTGCTGCAGCCTAAGCAGCAGTGTGAGTATATGAGAGGAACAGTGCTGTACGGTGTATAAGGTATATCTTAAAATAAATCAATAAATAACATAAAGTAATGCTGTATGAATGTGTCTTAGTTCTTAGTTCTTTGAGTGGTAACGCTATATATCAATAAAGCCAGGAAGTAAATACAGCCAAAAATACAGACATATCACTACGTCATCTCCATCATTACAGCAGGGGAAGATCTATAATTACAATTTAGTGTTAATTTAAATTTAGATATTAGATGTTTTCTTATGGAGTGCATGACAATTCCAGCCGTATTCTTTCAGTTGCACCCCTGTGGTTTCAAATTGTCTGTGATCAGGAAAAGTAAAAATTCAAGTAAAGTTACTTGCAAATTGTCCAGTTTGAGGAATCTATTGCCATTTTAGGGCTTATAACAAAAGAAATGCTTCTAAGAATTTATATTTGCTATTGATGCTCATCAGAGAAATAGAAAAACATTTGACTGTTTTGACTTGACATTTTGACTACACACACTCCTACAAGCTATTTACTATAGTCCACAGGCTTTTCCGGGAATGGTGACTGTGGTGGAATGGTATACCAAAGTATTCTAGAGTCACACGTGAGACCATCTGTATAACAGCTAAAGCTTGGCCACAATTGGATCAGGCAACAAGACAATGATCCCAAGCACAGCAGAAAATCTACAACAGAATGGCTGAAAAAACAAAAGAATCAGTGTGCTGCAATGGCCCACTCAAAGTCCAAACCTCAACCAGATTGAAATGCTGTGGCAGGACCTTAAGAGAGCTGTGCATAAACAAATGCCTACAAACCTCAACAAACTAAAGCAATGTTGTAAAGAAGTGAGTCAAAATTCCTCCACAATGATGTGAGTGACTGATAAAATCATATAGAAAACAATTACTTCAAGTTACAGCTACTAAAGGTGGTTCTACAAGCTGGGCTGGACTTAGTTTTTTACAGAACTGCATAGAGTCTTTTTCACGTGACTGTACTACAATTTTTCATTCATCCCCATTTTTAATAAGATTTGAGTCAAAACTTAAAAGTGAAATCCCCAACACCTTCTTATTTGTTTGCCCCTCCTTTGCTTTAATGGCAACAGCTGCAAAAGTATAGGGGCTCATTCTGTCAAGTATGAAATATCTATCAAAATGGACCACTATGTCTGTAAGTGTCATTAAAAGTAGAGTCCTTCCAGTGGTGTAGTCCAGTTTAGTCTAGTGGGTATACTGTAATAATTCCCATCCAGCTTTGTAAACACCCGTGCAACACCCTATAAGCACCCCAACACTCAGTAATGCATAAAGTACATGCATCAAGAATCCCAGTCCAGACATCTTCTGATTTTCATTGGAAAATTGCAGCATTTTTTTTTTTTTTTAGTTAATTTCACAGTAAGATGAATACAGGATGTGAAACGCTGTGCTCTACCAAAGGCATGGCTTTTGCAAATATGAAGTAATAATAACCAAAATGGGTGCAATCTGAGTTCTCATTCCACTTTTTCTCATTTAATGTCACTATCAAAAGTAACAGAAGTAACACCCTGAGGGGGAAAAGAAAGTTTTGACATTGATGATGCAAATGTCAAACAAATGTAACCATCCACCCCAACCACTTATCCAACACTGGTCATGTGCTATATAACAAAAACTAAACTGTACTGAATTTTAACAAGTTGACAATTGTGTGTAATATCAGGCAGGCGGCTCTCAAATCATTGGGCGGCTGTGGCTCGGGAGGTAGAGCGGGTCGTCTACTAATCGGAAAGTCAGCAGTTTGATCCCTGGCTCCCCTAGTCTGCATGCTGAAGTATCCTTGGGCAAGATACTGAACCCCACATTGCCCCCGATGCATTCATTGGACTGTGAATGTTAGCTAAGCGCTTAGGTGTAGATAAATGTGTGTGTGACTGGGTGAATGCGGCATGTAGTGTAAAGCGCTTTGAGTACTCAAAACTGAGTAGAAAAGTGCTATATAAGTACCAGTCCATTTACCATAATAATTTATGCTATATATCAATAATCCATAATGTAGATTCTGCTTTGGTGCAACACAAATATGTTGTTCTCAGTGCAACTGGTGACTAGTGAACAATGTATTAGAGAAAGCCAAGGAAAACTATAAATATTATTTTTTGGATCAATTTGTTCCCAGTTAATTATCTGATCTATACCCATTATGTACTATTTACATAATTCATGTATTACTATTATTATTGTATTACTATAAAAAATTTATATTGTGTGACAAAATCATTGCCAGGTCTATACCTTCTACTTTCTCCTTTTTCTCCTGAATGTAAGACTGTACCTCATGGTCTTCATTCATAAATGGAACTGGCCCCGGTGTCAGTTACACCCAAGACAATCCTTGGGAGACAGAGACAGGTCACAACCAAAAAGGTGGTTGAAAGTAAAAAAAAAACAAAAACAATAACATATGCACCTTTAGTTGGTCTTAATTTTATAAATATCAAGAATATCATCAATATCAAGATTTCAATACTTAATGGCTGACATTACGTCTAATATATAGTCATTCATCTATATGCACCAATTCAGAAGTTCTCAGAGTTTTGATCAAAGGACTACACATTTAAAATTATTATGGTCTTTTAATGTTTTCTTCCCCCCAAAATACTTTGTTATAGCCTCCCTTGGATCAATTGTGGTGGATTATGATGGGTGTTAAAAAATGTAATCTTCATTATAGAGTTAATTTTCACTGCCTGTCAATTGCATAACAGTAATTTGATTCAACTGCACTAATCACCACCACGATGACTGTATGAATCAGCTTAAATTATCCTGCTCCTCATTATACATGGTGCTCTTACTACTGAGGTGAACGAGTATAAGTAAATATCTCAGTGCAAAGCCACAAAGTGAAGGACATACAAGTGTGTTTGTTTTTTTAACTCCTAAAACAGAATCTCAGGGGTGGTACACACTATATCAGAAATACTTAATTGTACTTATCTCAGTCCACAGACAAACCATGCATCTGATCCTAATCCCACCGTTTAGAAAGAAAGAAAGAAAATTAGGAAAGTGAGGAATATGAAATATGACGGCAACTTAAATTGTTTCCAAACACAAACAGTTTTCAGTGTTCACCTTCATTTCCTTCCAGCTGCCTTTCATGTAAATGAAGGTCATTAGATTTTTTTAGCAGCTCTATTACTCGTCCCCACTTATATCTCATTTGGCCATCGCTCACAGGCTTATCCTACTGTGCTATAATTTCATTTGATCCCACCTAAGCTTGGCATGGAGATCAATGTGACATCACCGAAGAAGGAGAGTTTTACAAAGCAAGTGTGGGGGGTTGGGAGCGCTTTCAGTTGCAATGAAAGAGTATGGAGATTGAAGACTAGTGGTGATACACTTAGGATAGAGATTTAATAAAAGTGTATATGTGTGGGGGTGTGGGGAGGGAGTGTATGGAGTCACTCTTTCAAATGGCAGCGAACACTAAATCTGGCACTTTGGACAAGCTGCAGAACCACTGGTGGTGGTATATAGCTGGCTCTTTTATATTGTTTCTCACTTCCATTACTTCCATTAGTCACCTGCTTTTAGTTCCCTTTTTAAAGCTTCACACTTTGCTTATTCTGAACTGAGAAAAAAATTAAACCAGCAGCAGGCAATCAAAGTAATTTCAGTGGGAACGGTAATTATTCTCATTCTCCAATGTATCTTCATAATTTAATGCCCTCTCAGTTGTTATGACTAGAAAAAGAGATGGTATTTTTTTCTGAAAATTCTTAAACAAGCAACCCCATCTTTTCCAGATGCAGGGTATGTGGGTTGGTTTATCACACAGTTATAAAATCTGTCAAGCTAAGCAAAGTCAACTGGCTTTGTGGGGACCACAAATGTCTGTATTTAAATTCACACCAATCCATTTGATATTTGGCATACACTTTAGACAAGATAAAAGTGGTGGGCTGCTTAGGCCAACAGTGGAGAACAACAAGTCTTAACTAAACACTAAACTTTGAGATGGGTGTTTTTTCTCTATCCTTCAACATGACCCGTAGCTATGGAGTGGACGCACTAGATTTGCCACAAGTAAACAGTTTAACTAAATCCTGCTAATATTGCAATACTAAAAGGTTTAGGCATTTGGGCATGAAAGAAATGTGGCTAGGTTAATGGAAATGTCATGGATTGCTTTAAAATAAGTACTTCATTAAGTTAGGAGATCTTTGTTGATGTGATTATGACAATATACAGCAGTTAAAATGATGGAAATTTTGCCAAGTATGGATGAGAAAAGGAGAAGGTCTAGTTTGTAGGGTCAGTGTTCAGTTATGTTAAATGTTTTGTCGACCCAATTATCTACACCAACCTCCTCCCTATGCAGAATTTTTGACTCTGTAGCAATGTCTTCTGGCTTCCTCCTTTGCTTCTTTCATAATTACTACAAACTAAAGAGAGCATGTCGCATGAGCATAAATATACCCCAATTAGCCACACTATTTAAACCACCAACAGGCGTAGTGAATAAAACTGATCATCTGCTTACAATGCAATGTTCTCCAGGGAAACCTTGGGTCCTGGCTTTCATGCGGACAGTGCAATCCATTATTGTAAATTCAAAAGGTACTAAGAAATGATCAGATAAAAGAGGGTTTTCAGGGAATACAGTTAAATGTTCAGTCTCTATCCCATATGTCAGGACAAGATCCAGAGTGTGATTAAGGCGGTGGGTGGGCTCATTTACAATTTGAGAGAAGCCAATCGAGTCCAATAATAAATTAAATGCAGTATTGAGGCTGTCATTTTTGGCATCTACATGAATGTTAAAATCACCCACTATAATTATTTTATCTGAACTGAGCACTAACTCAGATAAAAAGTCTGAAAATTCAGATAAAAACTCTGAGTAGGGCTCTTAGGGTGGACAAGGCTAAGAGTCAGGCTTTCAAATGAATTAAAATTAAAACTGTGTCTGGGTCTTTGGTTGATTAGTAAGCATGAGTGGAAAATTGCCGCTACTCCTCCTCCGCGGCCTGTGCTTCGAGGATTCTGACAGTTAGTATGACTCGAAGGTGTTGATTCATTTCAACTAACATATTCATCCTGCTGTAACCAAGTTTCTGT
>VUQI01056078.1:0-14908 GCA_015106735.1 Paratilapia polleni | reverse complement strand
ACACTGTCCCCCCCCCCCCCCCCCCCCACCATCACCACCACCACCACTACCACCACCACCATTCTTCTTTTGCATCTCTGTAAGCCTTTATGACTTTCTATTACTCATACTATCAGTCACACTCGTACTAACAAACAGATGCACACACAAACATTGAGGCATACTCATTTTAATCCAGTCACAGAGTGCAATATGCAGTGTGTGCCCTTCACCATTGCAGGTCAGACTGTTGCCTGTTCAGCTGAAGCTCTGGGCAGTGTTTGTTTGGACGAGCCTGACAACACTGGTTGTTTTGGGTTCCACTCCACCCGCAGAGAATAACTGATGATCCTCTCGGCTAAAAACAACCCCGCACAGTCCTTTCTTTCACCTGACCTTCAGCTTGGGAAGAAAGGGACGTTTCACAACGTGTATCTGGCTATGAGATTGGCGTTCATTTCTTTGTTCCTTTACTTCTATGTAGACTCGTTCATAGTTGTACTGCTCTTGCCTTTCATGCGAACACCTGCACACACAGGCACACACTTAATTTTATTGAACCACAGAGGGATTTAGTCTCGACTGATTTTCCTTCTTCTCTCTTTCTCATAGTTTTTTTTTCTCTCTGGCTGGCTCTCAATCTATCACTGCATTTTCTCCAGCCCATTATCACCATAGCAACTGTACAGTTGTTCACTTTGTTACCCCAGGTGCCTTTTTTCAACACACACATGCACACTCACGCATAAACACACACAACCACAGTATGATTCTGGTCTTTTAATTTAATTGTAGTTTCATTGTTTTTCTGTTTGTCGATGTTTTTGAGGGATTTAATTCCTCCCAGTGATGTCTGGGGACCATTTTGCTATTATCTAGTGTGTGATTGTGGAGTGCAGAAATACAACAAATTAAAAAAAATAATAAAAACAATGAATAGAAAAACAATCCCTGATGGAGCTTTGCTGACTTAAATCATGAAACCATTTCAGCTCTCCAATCTGTTCTTGTTAAAGTGAGGGGCTGTGATTAAATCCTGAAGTTTTGTTAGAAGAGTTTTGTGCTACTTTTCCCAGTAGGAGACCTGTGACTGCAGCTGATTGTTGAGATCAGACCTGACAGGATAATGGAGCAGCCTGAGGTCAAACTTCCTCTCTCTTGAACTTCTTCAACCCCCACAAAGTGTCTCTCTCTTAACACAGGCCAGGTGAACCTTAAAGAACCTTTAACTGTGGTTCCCAGTTCTCCTGCCAAATTTCCCATGGAAGTACCTTTAACTTTAAATTAAACAAACGCTTTTTAAAATGTTGCCTGTTGATGTCATTGTGTCAGATTAGGTGACATGAAAGTCATACATTCCTGGCAGAGGTACAGTATATGGCTGACCACACATTGTAGCCATCTGTGTCTGAGCTGCATTGGACTCACTTTCATTGTTCCATCTGGCAGCACCACCTTTTTAGCTTTGTCATGTTTTTTGAGGGCTGAGGGTTGGGCGGCACACTGGTGTGCACTAGTGCTTTACAGCCAGGTGGTTGTGGGTTCAAATCCACCAGCTGACTGGGGCCTTTTTGTTTGGAGTCTGCATGTTCTCCCTGTGCCTGCAAGGGTGCTCTCCGAGTACTCTGGCTTCCTCGCACAGTCCAAAGACACGCTTGTTAAGCTGCGTCCACACTGGAAGCAATTTGCGGTGACGGGGCGACCGGAGGCCATAGAAAGTGAATGATATTTGGCAACTAAGCGACTAAGGGCGAAATAACCACTGGCGGGACCAAAGTGGGCGGGACCGAAGATAAACTTTTTTCAACTTCCAGACAAACTACTGAAGCAGCTACCATTGAGGGCGCAGAATACCATTGATTGACTTATATCCTGGCAGTAAATATGTTAAAAGGTTACCTAGGCAACCGGCGCCTGGAATGTCCGCAAGCGACCAGCAGTCAGATTCAAAGCGATGCCTGACAAGCCAATCGCTTCCAAACTGGATGCAGTTTTAGGTTAACTGCTGATTCTAAATTGGCCATAGGTGGGAATGTGAACGTGAATGGTTGTCTGTCCCCTCTGTGTTAGCGCTGCAACAGCCTGGCGACCTGTCCAGGCTGTACCCCACCTCTCGCGTCATTACAGCTGAGGTAGGATCCGGCCTCGCAGTGACCCCAAATTGGATAAACAGAACAAAATGGATGGATGGATTGCTTTTTTGCTGTGCAACAAGTTCAGTGAAAGTCACATGCATACATGTTTATACATACAGCTGGAGTTATTTTTGAAAAGGGCAAATGATGAGGTCATTGTTTATTAAGTTTCAAGCACTGTACTTCACAAAGTGATTAGCAACTTACAGTGAAGAAACATCACTATCATACTCCGCTACTACATGTGCTGCAGACAGTGATGACAGTACTGCAAACAATGGAGTGTGAGCAGTTCTGCAGAACAAACTATCTGATATGATATCAAAGCATCTTTTTTTGGCGTTTTTCATCCATCCAACCATTTTCTTAACCACTTATTCAGTTCATGGTCACGGGGGTACTGGAGCCTATCTGAGTTGTCATAGGGTGACAGGTGGGGTACACCCTGGACAGGTCGCTAGTCCATCACAGGGCTAACACACAGAGACGCAGACAACCATTCACTCTCAGGTTTACACCTACGGCCAATTTAGAATCACAAATTAACCTAACATGCATGTCTTTTGACTGCGGGAGGAAGCTGGAGTACCTGCAGAGAACCCACGCAGGCACAGGGATAACATGCAAACTCCACAAAGAAAGGCCCCAATTGTCCAGTGGATTTGAACCCAAGACCCTTTTGCTGTGAGGCATCCATGCTTCCACCTTATATGTATATATATCAAGCAACATAAACATAGATATAATTTTATCAGTAACAGAACCATATTGGTTGAGAATATCAGCTTACTGATTGTCTTTGAAGGCTCATCTGTTAAACAGTTTACCTCAGCCTTGCATCACGTCAGTCTCTTAATTTTTCTAGTTGTAACAAAAACAAACATATGTTTACCTCCGTGTCTGTCAGGGCCTAATTATAATTAGTAAAGCTTCAGCTTTACTTTTTGTTACTCTGCTCCAAACATCAACATCCTCCTCCTCTTCTTCTGCTTGATGAAGCCCCTGTTATGCTCTGCTATACCTCTTTGTAATCAATTTTAATTACTGCCAGCAACCTCTTGCAACCACTTGCCAACTGGTTGGAGAATACACATTTTTTCCTGTGACCAGTGGTTGCCATGCAGTCACTAACCACTCTCTAGGCCTATGACTGGGGCCTAACTTCCCTCCTGGTTTTAAATTTGCAGCTCTATTTGTTAGTATTGTCAGATTTGTCTGCTAGTACCTTTCCTCAGCACACAATGTCCAGTATTTGAATGACTGAGAGGGTGTTTGAGGCTAAAAGGATGGCCTATCAAACAGATTTAATACTTTCAGATGTTTTTGTTTCGTGTATTATGCAAATGCAATTTTGTGAATGTTATTTTCCAGTGCCTCAGCTTGGTGACTAACCTCCTTACATTTTTGACTGTCTCTTGATGAACTGTGAATCATGTATTCGTGTTTTTCATAACAGCTTCAACAACAATGAAACCAAGCAGCAGACAAACAAGTCACCTGTACAAAGACTCTATTGAAAGCTCAGGTGATGTTGATGTGTGGAAGCATGTTTGCTTCTAAGTGAACTGGCAAGACAAAAGCAAGTAAGAGCTTCTTTCATCCTTTCTCTCAGCTCCAAGGAGTTTCACCCATGGATGAATGACTTGACACTTGTAACAGGCCCAGAGGTTAAAAGGGCCAAAAAGATACAGCTTCTGTGTAAAGACACAGTTAAGAGCATGTCAAAGTGCTCAGGGTCATTCTTAATAAAGTTTTTGAATAATCACAGCACAGAAAGCTCCAGGGATGCAAAACCCTGGTTTCATCAGGCATTGTCAGTTATTGTTTAGAGGATGGTTAACTTTCCAAATTTATATCGGACACAAATAGAGAACTGAGGAGAGCAAGCAAAGAAAAAGGGCTGCGGGTGAAGCCAGATAAGTTCTGTCAATGCAGAATCACATCTATGTTACCCCTAAATCAAAATTTGAACAGTAAAAACTTTCAAAATTGTGTTATAGAAAACACCAAGATCACAAAGGGACAGAATAAATCACAGCCGCTGCAGCGTTTGCTCCTGGCGACTTTTTACCACTTTGTGTGATTTGTTAAGCAGACTCTGAGTTGACGGACCGTGAGAAGAGGAAAAAGCAGCCCGATTAAAGGTGATGTGGAAACAATGGTCCAACTGGTGAATAGGGATCCCACAGCTGAGCTCACCAGTCAAAAAAGACAAATACAGTGCTAATGGCAAAGGTTTCAGAGAGGAGCTTTTCCCTAGGACATTAAGGCTTTATGCCTTTAATATATTCACATCAAGCAACATGGGCCATCTGACTCTGCTGGAAGAAATGAAAAACATCCATAACTGTGTGCTCACTCAACCAAACTGTTGATTTTTTTTTTTATGTGGCAGCGTGGGCCACAATCAAAAGCTGCCAAGAGTGCTGCCTCTTCAAGTGTTTGCACATTTAAATATTATGCATATTATTATTTTTGAAATATAATCACAACAAAGAAAGAAACAGGCTCATTCTTTTTTCCTTCTTTTGATAGAGATGAAAGATCTGTATAAGGGGAATGGTGCTAGTGGTGTTAGCAAAACACACTGTATACTATGGTTCATGATCTTGTTGTATGATGTGTAATATACAATGTGCTCATTGGCATGTTTAATGTCATAGAAGTGCTTACCTAGAAAAAAAAAATTGTCAGGACTACTTTAGCCAAAAGAAGATTGCATCTGCAGTGGCTCTGCTCTGGGAGCTCCCCATCGTTTCTCATGCTTGTGTTGAAAGCCCAAGGCAAGGATAGCAGCAGCAAGACCCCAAAGCAGAACAGAGAAGACAGCAGATATGACAAAGGAGGTGATGGTGTGGTGGTCGGTTGCAAAGTGGCTTGCAGCAGCAGGAACTGGAGGCAGGTTAATCTGTGCTCAATTTGCCCTATGCTGACTTCTAGAGAGGTTTTTGGGCAACTGTGTGGTCATTTTGGATACTAATAGTGTTATTATGTCCTATCTCATCATCTTGCTATGATTTGAAAGTAAGCAACACATTATTAGAGATTGTTGGGCTAAGAAAAAGGACAAATTTTATATTAACTTGAGTCTACGCAGTTATTACATTTTGGTTATAATGTGCATCTGCACTTTTCTGTGTGTCTTCACCAACACCAGGTTCTAAGATAGCCTGAAATGGGAGTAATGCATGCAGGCACATGTGCACTCACATATGCAGAATCCCCGATCACTAAATAGATTATGTTTTCACACCCTGCCTCTTCCTGCATTGCTGAGTCAAAGACTCAGAATGACTGCAAGTGCGTGAAAAAAAGAAAAATCCCCTTTTAATACACCCCTGGCTCCTGAGAGGAGTGGGAGCAAAAGCAAAGAGACAGTGACATAGAGTTAACGTGAGAAAACATATAAAGACATTTAAAGCTTCCGTAAAAGCAAGGAACTCCCTGGGCTCACTGTCCACAGATTGTTGGGGAAAGCAGTGAGGAAAAAGCCTGATAAAGACAAAGAAAGGCAAAGGAACAGAGAGCGGAGAGATACGAGATCTCCTCACTTGCTGTTTGGGTCCCTGGTGTCTGCAGTTCTCTCAACAAGGCTCTTTTAGGATAAATTCACTGTTCCAACAATTGAATAATGGAGAGGAATGAGTGTTCATGCAGCAGTAAGTAGGCAGAAATGGTCTACAGAAGACCCAAGAGAAAAGACAGTCAGGACACAAGGGGCATGACCACAACGCCATCTGTTTTTTCTTCTTTTTTTTCCACACAAGAAAAGCCTCGAAGAAAGGCTGGAGGAAAGGGGTAAAAATAGGCAAGCTTACTAAAAGGAGAACATGCTAATTAGACTTTTCTGGAACCCTCACGCCACTGACTCATTCCCCTGCCAATCACACCCTAACTGCTCCCTCCTCTTTCACACACAGGCTTTCCTCCGCCCTCCCTCTATTGCTATCTCTCTCGCTCTCTCTCACTCCTCTTCTGTCATTTTCTTGTTTATTTGATTTAGCGTGTTTGTGGAGAAAGGGCATTTTTCAATGATGTGGGCCCACTTACTCAGTCAGTGGCCTGGATAATTACACATGCAGCCACTCTGACACATTTCAGAATGATGGAGGCAACGCTGGTGGGGGTTTATCCACCCTCATTTACAGGTCTTTAATTATAGCTATGTTTATTTTGCGGTGACTGTAGAAATTAGCTAACCTGATCTGGAGAGTGATGAACACATTGTAACAAATGTTGATTTAACATGCTGCAAAGATTCTTCAGCTGCAGTCCATTTATTTTCTACATTTCTTGTAACAGAATTGATCAGAAAGTCATGTTCGTTCCTCTCACACCAAAGTATAAGAGCTTTGTAACTTCAAGAATAAAACGTTGCCTGATAGAAGGAACCTATTTAGTGTTCTCATAGGAAGGAGAAGAAAGCTGTGAAACTGCCTGTTGTGGGGAAAGAGACAACTTGCCTTACTTCAGAAAACATCAATTTTGCAAACTCCAAGCTAGATACGTTTTGAAAACTTGACACATACAGTATATCTGATACTGTTGAGGGAGCTGGTTAATATTGTACCTACCCTACCATCATTTACATGCGGTGCTGTGTAAAAGTCGTGAGCCATCCCTCATTTTAGGTGCAGCAATTTATTGAAACGTGCAAACATACATGGAAATGTAGTATATAAGGCAAAAAGAGAGTTTGTGCAACTCTAATGAGCTTGAAAGTAAAATATTTGGTATGACCACCTTTATTCTTCATCACAGCCTGAACTCTCTTATTCAAGCTTTCTTGTAATTTCTTTAAGCAGTCTTCAGGAATATTTCTCCAGGCTTCTTAAAAGGACATTCAAAGCTCTTCTTTGGATGTTGGCTGCCTTTTGTTCTGTTCTCTGCCAAGATGGTGTTTGGGATCATTGTCATGCTGAAAAATGAAGCTGTTGCCAATCAGATGCTTTCCAGAAGGTATTGCATGGTGCATCAAAATCTGATGGTACTTTTCTGCATTCATAATTCCATCAATTTTGACAAGATCTCCAACACCACTGGCTGAAATGTAGCCCCAAACCATGACAGAGGCTCCACCGTGTTTTACAGATGGCTGCAGACACTCACTGTTGTACCTCTCTCCTGACCTCCTCTGTACATATTGATGACAATTTGAACCAAAATTTAGATGGATCAACAGAAGGGTACAGATACTGTTCATCTGCTGCAGATAGTTTTTGGGCCTGCCACTTCTTCTTTTGTCCTCCACTTGTCCAGTTTCTTCAAAATTTTGTAAGGGCACACTGTACACCATGCTGAGGATATGCCAGGTTTTCAGCTAACAGCTCTTTGGGAATCACCTTGTTGGTGCAAAAATACTATTTTATGCCTGTCACACAGTGTTATCTTTGGCATTTTTCTGTAGATTCAACTCAAGAAATGGGAATTAATTGTGTGTTTTTGTGACAGGCTGCTAGTAACAAAGTGCCTAAAGATACATTTTAAAATTAGTTCTTTATTAAGTTGTCTGTTATATGCACAGACAGCACTGGTTCATCCCTCGAGTTAGGTACCTTTTTTATGCCTGATGATTCATAGGTCAGTGTTAAGTGGGTTAACAAACAAAAAAAATTCCTCTGAAAATGGTCAGGTACAAGGATTGGACCGAAAATGAGTGAAAAAGCAGCCAATGTCCAAAGAAAAACTTTGAAAGACCTTCAGAAAGCCTGGAGAACTATTGCTCAAGACCACTTTAAAGATTTTCAAGAAAGTTTTTTTTATTAAAATATTAAAAAAAATGGGGGGTGGCCAAGACTTTTTCACAGTACTATAATCATCTTACTGTTTTTAATCTGTCTTTGTTGCCCAGGACCCCAGAAGCAAGCACAAGTTCAAGATTCACACATATGGCAGTCCAACCTTCTGCGACCACTGTGGTTCGTTGCTGTACGGTCTCATCCACCAAGGGATGAAATGTGACAGTGAGTATCATCCCATCCACTTACATGTATGTGAGTGCACCTGTGTCGAATACACTGCGCTGGTTTACTTCCTAGAGCCACTCCTAATGAGAACAGATGGGAATAGGCTGGTACTGTACTACACTCAGCCACATCTGCAGCTCAGACAGAACTCACTATCCCACTCTGTTGAGCCCTCTGTGTGCTCCCATTCTTTCCACCCACACTCCTCCTTCAACTCTTCCTTCTATTCTTTGCATGTATGACCCTATCCCGCACTATATTTTCCTCATTTTAAGTCTCCTTTCCCTCCCACTTCTTCTGTTTCTTTCCCCTCCACTATCCCTGTTGTTCTCCTTTTACTCCCACACTTCCATCCCCTTTTTTCCTTTATCTTCTACATCATATTTACTCCTTATTCTCCCATGCTCCCCCCTTTTTATATCCCTCACTGTATATTTTCTGTTCCCTCCTCCCCCTCCTGTTTCCACAGCACCTTCATCCGTCACCCTCCCTCCTTCTCTCTTCCTCTTATTCTGTCCATCCATCTGTGGGTCTCTGGTGGTGGCCTCATCACAGATGGTAATGGGAGCACACCAGAACAAATTGATGTGGGGAGGCCATCGCTATTACGAGCTGCTTCCCCATCTCTCGTCTCTCGTTGTCTCCTCTCGGCATGTCAGCCTGACAAGCCTGCCAAGAAGAGGAAGGAAGGGTAGAGAGCAGGAGAGATGGATGGAGAGTTAGATCGGGGAGGACAAAATATATAGAGGGGAAGAAAGGCAGAGAAGGTTGTAAGAAAGTCAGATGGCAGTCTTTCTCATCCCAGGGCAATAATTTAATAATTGAATTTAATAATTCTCATCTACCTTTATGATTCGTGACAAAGAGCATTTTTAATTATTAGAATCCAGCAGCCTTTTCTCATTTTGTACCATGATTCAGCACATTTCCTACAATATCCAACCCACTGCTAGTCCACCGAATGGTGAGCTCATCTGCTTTCAGGGATTATAGCACATCCATGTGGTGATTATTTATTGATGTTAAAGTGCAAGACAGCACATTCGACAAAGCAAGTGGAGCTTTTAATTACAACATTTACCCACTTAAAACAGAAATCTCTGTACCGAATCTGATTATTCTCTGAAACAAATCTTTTGTCGTGTAAGGCTCCGCCCATGCTAAGCCTACCATGCCATTATTTGAGGGGCTCTGTCATTGTAAGGGCAGACTAGTGCCTGTAAGGCAGATTGTGTTGAAAAGGTTACCACATGCAAAAAACACAACATGTTTCAATACTTAGAGACAGGACAGATGGTTATAATGCCAGAAAGTAATTATCTTTCAGTAGAAATATGCTAACTTACAAAGCTTATGAAAAGCGAACAAAATTGAGCCTTGTTTAACTCATTTGTGTGAAAGTGCAGCACTGCTTTGTTGGCATCCCCTTTGCCAGTCCACTGGACTGGCAAAGGGCTTTATTTTTGTCAGTCTGTGTCTGAATGTGACCCAACAGCAGGTATGCGCTTAGTTTCTTGCCAGTATCTATATAAGCACAGAAAAGCTTAGGTTCAAGTTTAGTTTACAGCTATAAAATAGTCTTTCTCTGTTATGTATCTTCTATTCATTTGTTTTTATTAAGTTGAATAATTCTGTATGTCTTCCTGCTTTGTGTTGATCTATTTCTTCTTCACGAAACAAACTATTTTTGTGTTTTTTACTGAGAGGCAGAGGATTTTCTTTACAAGAGTTTTGTGCAAATTGCATGAATCTTCTTCAGTTCAGAATTATGTGCGAATACACTAACCACTGTTATCGTATGTATGTAATTCAACTCATATTCAGCAAAGAAAGAGGTACATTTAACTGTTAACATGAAGAGTTCCACAACTGCACACATAAGTCAAAAAAAAAACAAACACAAAGTCCTTTCCAGATGCACTCAACACTCTGTATGTTTGTCTCTGTTTTCTGTCTCTTTCAAGCCTGCGACATGAACGTGCACAAACAGTGTGTGGTCAATGTGCCAAGCCTGTGTGGGACAGACCACACGGAGCGTCGGGGTCGCCTGTTCCTCAAGATAGAGGTCAGCGGAGACAGGCTACACGTCACAGGTTGGTTTAAATTATTATCTGTAAGTCACTTGGATGCACAAAGGTACTCCGTCTCAGAGTGATCATGAAATAAGTCAAAAGAAATCTCTGATTTATTCATATTTATAATTTTAATCTACTATGTGAGAAGGTTACAATATTTTGATTTTCAGATGTAGAAGGAGTTGATTTGGCTATATCATCACTGCAGGGTTTGGTAGTGTAGCTACAACACCTTAGGTCCCACTCACACAGGCCTACAGACCAGTTGACAACCGCTTGGTAACCACCGGTCGCCAGGGAAAAAAGTATTTTCCAGCCGGTTGGCGAGTGGTTGTGGGAGGTTGCTGGCAGTTGCTAGATGAAACTGGTCACAAAGAGGTTCTGCACCAAAAACCTCCTTGGGATTGTTTTGGTCGCTAGCAGGTTGCTGCAGTCACCCTTAGTTTGTATGGAAGACACTGACTTGTCTGCAAACACTCACCAACTTCTCACCGAGCGGTAAAGAAACTGAAAAGTGTGAGACAAATCGCAAATAGAGAACGTTCGCCTTCAAACTAAAAGTTGCGCCTTTTGAAACATGTTGGTATTAACGGTAAAGCTCAACTTTTACTTTGAAGATATTTCTGGTTTGCGTTGCACTTTTTCAAGTTTTACTAGCACTTGGTGGTTAGTTAATGAGTGTTTTCCCTGCAAACTACAGGCAGCCACTGCAATCTGCTAGCAGCCAAAGCTCTCACAAGGAGCTCTTTGGTACAGCACTGTCTTTGCAACTGATTTCACCCTGCAACAGCCAGCAACCTCCAGCAACCACTCGCCAACCTGTTGGGGAACACAAATTTTTCCCTAGTGACCGGAGGTTGCCAGGGGGATCGCCGACCGGTCTGACTGAGGCCTTAGGTGATAAATCAGGTGAATTAGGGGTCACACAGTGATTACTCAGACATTTACTGGATTAAGAAGACCAGGACACGAACATAACACGCATGGACAAGGACTGAGAGAGCTGAAGTGACACAATGCTACTATAACAGCTGTAACAACACTATGGATGAGCAGAGAACCAATGTCCACATGACTAAGAAACAGCTGGTAGTCCAGTGCTCTACATAAGTAGCAGCAGGCTACTATCAAAGGTGGTGCTGGTAAGAGCAGCATGGAGATACTGAGCTGAACCCACTACAGGAAAGCGTGTTACAGGCAGTTTGTGTTCTACTTTGTTTTCTGTTTCCACTTCTTGTATTCATTTATCAGCGCTGAAGTGATGATTTTTGCTTAGAAGAAAACTGCAGCAAGTCGAGCACTCCTACAGCACGCATAAATTACTTGGCTGTGTTGACAACTACTAAAGCGTCAACCATAACCACGGCATTAAAGAACTAAAGAACCACCACCAGTCCAGGCAGCTGCATACACTGAGCTCTACAAGAGAGCCTTAATGTCCCACACATGAGTACTAAAGTGCTTGACACTATACAAGGCAGTGTTAACCATTATCAAGAACCTTAATAAGGCTGTGTGTGGTTGGAGTTACCAGACAACATGATAGCAGGCATACAGGACATCTACTAGTACCTGGGTATCCCATAGTCCAATGGGAGCCAAGAAAGGATTCAAAGAGATCAGCCACGGCCAAATACCGCCAGAAGGTATGACAGGTGCTCAGTGGTAGGAATAAGACATAAGCCATCAACACCTATGCCATACTAGTCATCAGCTACCCATCTGGAATAGTAAAAAGGCCACAAGGAGATAGATGCCAGTAATGTCAAGACACGAATGCTCCTCGCAATTCTTCCACCAAATGTTCAGTACCCTGAGACTCTAGGAGCAACAAACAGAGGGAGGGGAGGGAGTTGGTGAGTGTCAAACCCAGTGATCCAGAATGAAACAAGGAGCAAGCATGAAAGATGGCTGCTAACTGGGGTCCTTGGGTAGCAGAAGACAGCAGGCAATGAGGAGATGGAGGAGGAGGAAATGTTGTGGAAGATCAAGCTCTTCGATGAGATGTATCATCAGCAGATAGAGGATGTACATGAGAGAAGCATAACCAAGTGGTTAGGATAGTGTACAAGAACATCTGTGTGGAATTTGGCTTAGAAGTCCCCATGTCCTGATGAGACACACCAAAGTATTTAAGGACAGCGAGGCTAACATCCTGTGGGATTTCAGGCTCCAGGCAGGAAAAGCTGCTGGCTAATCAATCAGACATAGTGGTGGTTGAGAAGTACCAGAAGCTGAAATTAATGTGACAGCAACATCATACAGAAGGAGTATGACGAGAGTACCAGGGGCTGAAGGAACAACTGGAGTAGATCTGAAAGGTGAAGTCCAAAGGGTTTTCAGTCGTAATTAGAGCATTAAGGGCTGGGAGAACATCTTCGGCAGATTTCAGGTGAAATATCCAAGTTTCAGTCTTAGGAACTCATAAGCTATTGTCCATAACTTACAGACCCAGGCCTCTGGCAGAGAAACTGAGCTTTTACTGGAAAGATTTGGGCACATTCCTGGAAGGTATTTTACAGTTTGGGCGAAAATTTGGAAACACATTGAAAAAAAAAAAAGAGAGAGAGAGAGAATAAAGTTTGAAATGAAATAACATTAGCCAGTTTTAGAGTAAAAATAATTATGGGTAGCACTTTAGATTTAAGAACACTAATAGTCAAGTAATAATGTGGAATTAAAGAGGTAATTATCACATGATTACCGTGCTGTCATATACAGCGTTGCCTAATTCTGAATCACACACACTACAACAACAGGTAATAAAACCTCTTCAACCCTGAAGTCCATTACTAAATGAAAAAAAACTTTGACTTAACTCTAAAAATAATGTAGTATGCTTCTTTGTCAGCATAAAAATCAAGTCATTGCTGCTTCTATAGCCCGTGTGTTGCATATGTGTGTGCCTATGTGTGTTTTCAGCACCTCCAAATTATCCTGTCAGTCAGAAGCAGCACCTGGAGTGGAGAACTCTCCAGTGTTAAAACCCCTTTGGCAGTGAGAGAAATGACTGCTGGGTCACTTCCACAACCTCGCTCACTGTCACACTCAAACACACACACACAGTAGCATGGCGAGACAGCGGTGGTCAGGGAATATGATTGCTGAGGCCAATAAATAGTTTCTAACTCAGTGGGGCTCAGACAGGAATAACCTGCAGCTGCAGCAGGAGCAGAGTGGCAGATGTGATTGACGTGGAAATATATTGCTTTCACAAAAAGTGTGTGTTTGTTTATAGCGTTCAAGATGGAAAAAAAAATAAGGAATATTCCAAGGTAGTCTGACATTGATTGTTCAGTCTGCTTGCAGTGCTTTTCAGTTTTTTATTTTGCAGTTTATTATTTGGTGTGATGTACACAACATCCAGCTCTTTTGTCTGTTTTACTGCTTTGATCTGGTGCACCGCACTGACAGCTACATGTCCTCTTTTATGTTCTTGTTTTCGTCTGTCTGTGAATTTGACATGTGGGGTGGTGACGATGGGCAAACGAGGCAGACTATTAACTGTGATGATGACAGCAGGGATCTTGTTGACATGGTTACTTCAGTTTTTTTGGCTAAATGGACACTACTGAAACTGAACTGGCTTACATTCACAGAGAGTACGGGATAGGCAGCTGTTACCATGTTGAATTGATAAGCTTTCTTTCTCTTCTGTCTTCTTGTCCTTGATTTTATGCTTACACAAGCCACAGCACCCACCAGTCTTCCAGTGTTTTTTAATGTGTTTGTGCCATTTCACACTGAATGTATCACAGTATGCTCCGCAGCACCTGCTACTGGCATTTGTGGCATTTGATATTTTGATAAAATACAAACTCTGGACTTCTGTGTTTGTTTTCATCATACAGCTGCTCTGTCTGTCTTTATCAGAGCTGCAACATGGGATTATTTCATTAGTCAGTTAGTTAGTTTGTGTTTAAATCAATCAAGCAAAAAGGTCAAACAGAAAAAGTAAATTTTGCCCCCTGTTTTAATATAAGAACAGACTTATTTCTTCATCTTATTCACCCATCAGTAGTGCCTGGCCATTGGGTGCAACTGACCCCATGATTAGTACCTGCTACACCTTCTGAGCCACAGCTCACTTACTCGTTGCAGCTCACTTACTCGTTTAGGAGGAACTTAATGCTTTTTTAAAAGATTTTAGTTTTTGGACCGTACACTTAATCACATTTTCATTGGTGGCACAATAGGTTAAAGCTATGGATTAGCTTGCCAGCAATACAATGCAAACCTACAGCTGTATGCATGGTTTGTGTTGGAGTTGAAAGGGCATTTAAATCCACTTTTGAAGCCCTTCTGCAAACATGACAAAATAGCAAGAAGCCTTACATATACACTCACTGGCCATTTCATTAGTTACACTGGGTTGGACCCCCCTTTTGCCTTCAGAACTGCTTTAATTATTTGTGGCACAGATTCAACAAGGTGCTGGAAACATTCCTCAGAGATTTTGCTCCATATTGACATGACAGCATCACACAGTTGCTGCAGATTTGTCAGCTGCACATCCACAATGTGAATCTCCACCGCATCCCAAAGGTGCTCTGTTGGATTGAGATCTGGTGACTGTGGAGGCCATTTGAGTACAGTGAACTCATTGTCATGTTCAAGAAACCAGTTTGAGATGATTTGAGCTTTGTAACATGGTGTGTTATCCTGCTGGAAGCAGCCATCAGAAGATGGGTACACTGTGGTCATAAAGGGATGGACGTGGTCAGCAACAATACTCAGGTAGGCTGTGGTGTTT
>VUQI01056077.1:0-30296 GCA_015106735.1 Paratilapia polleni | reverse complement strand
GTTGCCAACTTTCTGCAGAGTCAATAGCTACAGACTTCCAGACTTCATGTGGCCTTCAGATTAGCTCAAGAACAGTGCGTAGAGAGCTTCATGAAATGGGTTTCCATGGCTGAGCAGCTGCATCCAAGCCTTACATCACCAAGTGCAATGCAAAGCGTTGGATGCAGTGGGGTAAAGCACGCCACCACTGGACTCTAGAGCAGTGGAGATGTGTTCTCTGGAGTGACGAATCACGCTTCTCCGTCTGGCAATCTGATGGCGGTTGCCAGGAGAACCTCTTCCCAGAAGAGTTGAAGCTGTTATAGCTGCAAAGGGTGGGGCGGCATCATATTAAACCCTGTGGATTAAGAATGGGATGTCACTCACGTTCATATGCGTGTGAAGGCAGACAAGTGAATACTTTTGGCCATATAGTGTAGTTAATTTAAATAATGCTTCAAAATAAGTGCCCATAGTTATATGATGGCTGTTTAGTGGTGAAACTTGCTTCTGGAAGGACTTTGGTTAAGATTAATAAGAAATATATTTGTAATAAGATCACAAAACACATTGATCATTGTAAGGGATGACCAGTTAAGAAAATGGATGGATGGATGGTTTGCAAGGGGCAGCCAAAAGAGAAGGTTTGCTTAAAGGGACAGGGAAGGGAGCTAAAACTGCTTGTTTCAGAAAGAGGATGAACTGAGAGGCAGCACCAAGGCCCAGTGATACATAATGATTATTCTGAACTGTGAATCATGCAAAGAAACTCTAGCAGAGTCCAAGAATAAAGACAACTGGAGTCGTAAATAAGCCAAATAAGTCCAGTTTTGTGACCTTGTTATGTTCCGCTATGAACTTAGCTGTATGGGAAGAGCTTGCTTTTTATGTTTACATGTGATGATGTTTATGTGTTAAAATCGATTGTATGTGTATGTGTGAATGTGTGGAGGACCCAAGCAAGAATGGCCAAGGCCAAGGTTGGCTAAGGAAGAATGTCTGACTGGAGTTTTAAAGGTAAAAAGAAGTTGATTACAGCCTTGAATAAAAACTTGATTAAACAGTTTTTACTCTGGATTATCTTTCAAACAAGCACCCAAAGGACAATTTTCGTTTCTCTGTGGAAGCCCATTTAGCAAAACACCAAATGCTCATGGATACTGCATTTGGTAAATTAAGCAGGTTAAGATGAGCACCAAATATGGCCAAGGTAACTGAAAGTAAAGCGTCATCTTTCATATGTGTTGCATATCATTGCACTTTCTCCTTGAACTTGCCAGTCATTCGAAGGTATTGCAGCAGGGTTACGGAGGCTTCTGTTGCCTCAGTCTGTAGACAAAACACAACAGACCAAAGGATATTAACCATCAAAGATAAGAGGAGATTTGGTGGAAGATCTGCTATTGAGCTGCTTTGATTCAAACACAACTAGCACAGCTGACCCTTCACTTTCCATCCAGTCATTATATATATTATATGAGATCACTCGCTGGATTGTCTGCAGATAAGAGGTTTCAGTGTGATAGTGGAATAAAAAAAAGGGGGAAAAAAGCCAACTATCTGCTCATGTGATCTTCTCCTGCAAAGACTCTTTTTGTTTTCCCGCCGTCTTTTGATCCCCCAGGTTCTGACAAGCAAATGGAGATCAGGACCCCTTGAAATCCCAAAGTAACTGAGGATGGTTTGCAAGCCTCCTCCATGTAATCCGTCCCCCCACTGTGTGAAACATATTAAAATTCTGGCACTGTTGAGGAAACGAGGAGGTGAGTCCTGGACGTGTCGAGACTGTGAATTATCCCCTGGTGGAAATCAGCAGGCCTGTTAGTGGAGGCCCACATGTCATTTAAACACAATTTCCGAAACTTTGATGACGAAAGCCAACTGTAAGAAATGGATATGTTTATTTTTCCTTCTTGGAAATTCTCTGCATCACAGGTACTCTTAGAAATCAACCTATCAGGGGTTACCACAGATTCATGTGATCCATGTTCACTGAAATGTCCAGCAGGGATTCCTCCCAGTGGCTACTTCAAATCCCTGAGGATGCATAAATTTTAAAAGTAATGCTGTGCGTCAGGCAGTTCAGTATCTCTACCTCTCCATTTCATACATTTCCTCCTCTTGTGAGATATAGCAGAATACACACTTTCTCTGTATGTTGACTTTCAGATGTGCAACTTACATGGAAACACTTGAAATACAGTCCCTTCATCTCACATAGAAATAACCAACAGCAGATAATATAATAGAAAGGTTAAAGCACAATGGGTGCTATTGTGGTGGTTCAGAAATTTGATGAGAACCAGTCGTCCAAACTCAAATATGGGATAAAAGTTGGGAAATGTGGGAAGAAATTACATAAATCTATTTGAAATAATTCACTAAACTGCATCCTGGTCCCTAAGAAACTATGTAAAGCTGATTTTAGAGGTAGTAATATTAGTGAATGGGGTGTAATGATTCAGTCTGTACCTGATTTTCATGGATTTTCATAACTTTTTGACCTAACCTAATTAGAATAAGCAACACAAGAACATGGCTAATTAACATATAATTACATTTAGACTTTACAGAAGCTACTTTTCAGACACTATTTGCCAACCTGTATTTACACAGATGCTTTTTTACTGCAACACAATAGGTGTTCTTACTAACAAAATAGCTAAACAGCTGCTTGGTTAAACTGTGTATTTCACCCATAGACCGCATACAGGATGGATGTAGCTACTGTGCCGTCACCCAGTAGTTTATGAAGTCCCGTTATAAAGCTGTGTATGTGAGCATTTTCTCCGTCACCATCTTGGTGTTTCGAAATGTGACGGCTCTGACTGTGAAACCACATGCTCATTGATTAACAACTTGTCAATCCATCTATTTTCCAAGGTTGTGGGGGTGCTGGAGCCTGTCCCAGCTGTCATAGGGTGAGGGGCGGGGCACGCACTGGACAAGTCACCAGTCTACTGCAGGGTTAGCACAGAAAGACACTCACATTCACACCTATGGCAAATTTAGCATGGGCAACTTGTCAGTCATCCTTTCTGAAACTTAGAACGACTATCATGTACAAAATGGACTTAATGTTTTATTCAGTATGACCTGATGTATATTACTGAGCCCATAAAGTCATCCTTTCCCATAGATTTTTTGTAACCAAAAGTATCGCCCCTTGTGGCCATTAAAAAGAATGCAGGTTTAAGACACTTCCATGCTAGCTTTACTTTCCAGACCCACAAGCTACATCCATCTTTTATACTGTCTATGATTTCACCACAAAGCTTGGTTTGGTAGCTTGTAGCTTAGCCACACTGATGACGCATCCTTCTAAGTTCATGGGCTCAGTTGCTTGTTTCAAGTCTTATTATATAAAACATGATGTTTGTTTTGAATTATGGTCCACATTACAGTCAGAGAGAAGGATAAACAAGGGTAAGTGTTTACTAAGCATACAGTGTCCCTTGGTTTCAAAGTCAGTCCGACACCCAATCATGACGTCTGGTTTCTGAAAGCTTCCCTAAGGCTGAAGAATTTCAAAACAGTGGGCGATGTCAATCTTTTATATACATTGTATTGGGAGCACCAATTAATCTTCTGTCAGTAGAAGATTGGATATGCCTTTAATGCTGATGGCTAGCCTAATGCTAGCTAGCTGGCCAGTTAACAGCAACAGATTATTTTTAGACACTGATGTTACATGTGTCGCGGCATAACTTGGTGTTGTGGCGTAGTTTAGTGTTTATGCATATTAAATTTTTGTCTTCACTGTAGCAGAATTTAGTATTATGTGTAAGTCAGAGGCTGGATAAGTTGGAAATGTTCACAAAATATGGCATCTTGTGCAATAATCAGTTACATGTTGCAGATGTGATTTCTGGTCAGCCTTTTTCTGTCAAAATTCATACACTATACAAGTAAGAATGCCGTATACATAGTGTACTACATGGACAAACAGAAGTATCCCAGTTGAGACACGTTGTCATTTTCAGATCTGCTCCAGCCCTGCAAGCTACAGAGGGAATTAGGGATAGATACTCTAACCAGGAGAGTAAAAAGCAGCAGTTGAGATGCGTCACAAACCATTTGATATGAGTGCGTGCTTTTTTGCTATCAGAGTTTAACCGTCTCAGCAGAACAGAGAGAGATACTTAAAGAGACTCCAGGGCTGAGTCTGAAATCAGTTCTTTTTTACTGTGTACTGCACCACATTTACTGCTCCTAACTGTGAAATACATGCTCTATATTGTATCCATAGCATATGCAATGTCCCACACTTCAGACATTTGCATTCTATAGCTGTCACCTGTTATGAAACACTACACCTTTCAGCGATGCCAAATGATAATGATTCATAATCTCAGTAAATGCTCAGTGTAGATAAAATGTTTATTCTGTAGTGAATAAATTAGATTAGAATAAATGAGAAAGGAAATAATTTTGAACCCAGTTTCATCTTGACTTTTTCAGTGGGAACCAAGAGACACAAAATCCTCAGTCTGTGTTTGTGGCTGTGCTTTTGTTGTTTCAATTCAAAGTTCACTTCAAGCCAAGTACTTTGTTAAAACAGTGGGAGCAAGGATACTTTATTTGCAAAGCGGCTTTGAGGGGTGACTTGTATGGACTTGGGGTAGCCATGTCTGTGAAAGGCTCCAAGCTATTATAGTTTTCATCTGAGAACTGCTACAACACTGCTAACTTTCAGGAAAAAAAAGCAACTATTTAAATTTCAAAGACATTTTTGGAGATATGACACCACACCGATGGGCGTGAATCAGGTGGTTATCTTGGCAGCCACCTGTATCTGATGGCAATCGCATTTGATATGACATAATTCTTTCTGTAAGATGGAATTTGGAGTTGAAATCTAATCCTTCACCTGAAAATCTGCAGTTAGAATTGCCTCACCTTTTCCTTTTTTTATTCTCTGCAGTGAGCAGTGCTCTGCAGCTGGCACAGTGAGGCGGGCAGCCATGAATAATTCAGGACATCTCCGACCAGGACAGAGGCCCCTGAACACTAAAGGTGTGCCTCCTTACCACTTCTCTCCTACCCTCTACCCTCATCTCCCATTGTTCTCTTCTTTACTATTCACAGTTTGACATCCATCGTCTTCTCGCAGTTCTGTCCCTCGTTCAGTCCCCCATGTTGATCATCGTGTTTGTCACTTTTTGATACCTCTTGCTCCATTTCGATGTGTTTTTTCCCGCTCCCTGCCTGTCACTCACTTATTTTTTTACTGTCACTTGATTTTTCTACCTGAACAGCAATAATACATTTTTTTCCATTACATCCATTCGTTCTCTTCACCTCTATCCCTCCTTGTCTTTCAGTTCAACTGGAAGGCACTGCTAGTCAGGTGGCATGAAATCTAAAATAACCTGCTGTCAGAGCAAAATGACAAAGAACAGATTATGACATGATTCAGGTGACAGCAATCACTTTAACAATAATACTACTCAGTCACTAAGAATACACAACATGCATATTTTTACCTAAGAGTTGCAGGTCTACTGCTGTTGACTATTTGATACTCTTTAATGTGCACTAACAGTCCTCAGTATGACTTCTAAATTTTTTATTAAATGCCCTGATGGTTTCACTTCCACTTTCAGGTCATTCCCCTTTAGCCCACCAAATATTCTCTGAATATTCATGGTTCCTGGTCATTAGTTGCTTGAGCTATAACATCACTTTTAAGGAAAGTAGTAGAAACTACTTCATTAAGGCAAAACTTTGGTAAAATCATTGATCAAGTTCATGTGCCAGCAGCATTAAATGCACCTCTAATGCACCCTTTGCAAATGTAATGGAGAGAATTTGTTGAGCACATTCAAGATACTCAGTGGATGCACCCACTTCATTTTAGATATTCAATAAACTTTTCTCTGCCACCCATTTTAGGAGAAAGTTTTAGCTTTTGACAGTTAAAATCTAATGAACAATTTTATGCTCAGTAAACATGCCTGCCATCCATTGGTCTATTTGCCAGTCCTGCTTTCCTTATCAACAGACCAGAAGCAGCTAGGCAGCAACATTACCATCAGTTAGCATCATCACAAACTATAAAGGAACTATATACTCACCATTTCTCTATACTCTTATGAAACTGGTCTGAAAGCCACCATTAGCTTCAGGTCTCTTGTAGAGATAGAATGTATGTCATATAAAGGAGAAGCTGGGGTTGAGGTGGGTTGCAAAGCAGCTTGCAGAGGCAGCAGCAAGTCTAAGCAGAATAAACCAAATTAAAAAAAAGCGTGCCCTTATGTAAGATTTGCATGTAGGCACTTGAATGTGAATTTGGTCACGTTCACCGTTTTTAAAGTTTTTCATTTCGTGCAACCGGTTGCATTGGTTGTTTAAAAATCATGAGAAATAAAATGCAGGAACCATAAAATCTCTGTATCAAGTTCTCCCAATCAGTCACATGATTGCACAGTGTTCTCACAACTTAAACCACTTGAACTGCACTCCTACATTTGCCCATCACTTTATGTTGTTTAAATTGTCACTGACCACTGCAGCCTTTAGGTGTTAGCTCAGCCTTAAACACAAGTCTTCCTTATTTCCTTTGCTTTTCTGAGGCTGTGACAGATTTGGATTTAATTCATCATACATTTACCCAACTCCCTCCTTGTCCAGCACTCTCCTTATCTTAACCCCCCCGTTGTCCCTTTCTCTCTCTCCACAGCAATTTCTGCATTAAGGAATAAACTGATCTGTACTCAGTCCAGCATTCCCTCCACTGTCACCTCCCAAAAAGCTTGATAGTTATTGAGAATATATTGTTTTTGTGTGTGTTTACTTGCTTTGTTGTGAATGTGTACTGTATGCAGTCTGTGTGAGTGTGGTCTGTATGTGCGGCTGCTGTGTTTACCTGACTCTTTGTTGGTGTATGAGTTCAGGGGGGAAAAAAAATGTCTGTCTTGTAAATAACATTTGTGCCTCCAGTTCCCTCTCTTATTCTCCAGATTTATTTGGCCCAGCTGTACTACAGCAGAGACAGAAGGGAGGGGTTTGATGGCAAGGAAGGGTGAAAGAAGCAGCAAGGAGCAACAGCACATATAAAGACTGATGTAACACTGGATCCTCTCTCTGCTCATATCTGTCCTCTTATCGGTATCCATTTCTATTTCTTTATCCACACCATCTCTCTCTGCCTGTCGTATCTTTGCGTCTCCTTCACTGGAGCAGACATCTTCAAAGAGCTAGGAGTCGCTGCTGTCAATAATGTAGAGCTCTTGGCCTATTATTGAGCGTCTGCATCGATATGCATCAAGCCACCACCCGAGGCTAAAGCAAATATAGACGTCTCTGGGGGAAATACTACAAGAAGTCAGACTTTTTGCATACCACAGAGCTAATCACGCTTCTGCATGGTTAAAAGTAAAAGCTGTGTTTGAATACTCCTACACAGGACAAGTTATTCTGGGATCAAGTGTTGCACAGTTCAGTGCAAGAAAACTGTGCCCATAATAAAGATAATACGATGCATTGCCAAAGGCTATGTTAACGTAGGAGGATGTTTGGTTTTTTGTTTTCATAAACTGGTCTTATATTCTCTTACAGAATGTCAAGAGCTCCTGTAAGCAAACACTGGGAGTTGCATAATACACAGAAACAAAAGTGTCCAATACACACTGCCAGTAAGTGCGCTCCTCTACCTACCAGCAAGATCAGAAGGCAGTCATCATTCATTGAAATCAGTGATAAACCCTGATGAACACTAGATCATGCAAGAGACATCTTAGGATTTTGTGAAAAAGTGCTTATAAAGTGTGATGTAAACTAGCAGTTTGGAACATGTGCTTTATGTTTTGAAAGGGGCCATTTTAAACCAAACCAGGATCTTTTCCTAGCCCTAACCAAGGTACTGTGTATCTGCCAACGCTTCAGTCTCTATACATAGAATTTAACTGATGTTTTAAAATGGAAACACACAAACCATTATATTAGGCAGGTTGAGCCCTGTTGAATGAGGTAATAACTACCAACGAGTAGGCAGAGGTTGTCTGTGTGGGTTCTCTCGAGGTATTCCTGCTTCCTCACACAGTCCAAAGACATGCATGTTAGGTTAACTGATGATTCTAAATTGGCTGTAGATGTGAATGTAAATAATCATATGTCTCTGTGTTAATGCTGTAATGGACTGGCAACCTGTCCAGGGTGTACCCTGTCTTTCACCCAATGACAGCTGGGATAGGCTCCAGCCCCCACCTGCAACCCCTTAAGAAAATATACTAAGAAAACACAGGAAATTTGTGTTTGTGATAGATTATTTCTTTGTTGTAAAAGTGCTTTTTGGCAATAAATCTCATACTGTTGGAAAGCCTGTTTATTTCTCTTTAAATGGTGCTACATTTGTAAAGAAAATGCATTAGTGGGTTGAGCAGCAGAGTTGAGTATGTGGGTTGCCTATGAAGAATTTGCCAAATCTAGTTTGGCGTCGTTTATTGGATTGGATGATTGAAGTCTGAAGAAACAAGACATATTGGCAATTCAACAATTTATTCATTTAACAAACAGGGGCCTCAGTAGCATGTGGAAGAATACACAGCCACAACAGCCTGGCACCTCCTCCTCATGCTGGTCACTAGCTCGAAGTTGCCCTGTAGCACGGGCCCTAACCAGATCAGTCAAATGTGGCATGCTTTGAGCAGACACCAACTGACTGCTGTAGCAGGGTCCATGCTAACAGGTGCTGCTAATCAGGCACCAATCAGGTACCTGATTGTCAGCACCTGGGGTACCGGAAGCTCAAAACAAGAGTCAATAGGAGAATAATCTTTTTGGCATTGGCAGAGAACATTTGGCAAGTTTTTCACGGGCGCAACCCACATACTTAACACTGCTGCTCAACCCACAAATGCATTTTCCTTACAAATGGGGCACCATTTAAAGGGAAATAAACAGGCTTTCCATCGGTATTGGATTTATTGCCAAGAAGCATTGTTACAACAAAGAAATAAACGACCAAACACAAATTTCCTTACTTTCTGTGCTAAGTATAGATGGATGGATTGTAGGCAAAGGATGCCACCTACCTGTGATATATTCTATATACACTCACTGTCTGTCTCCCGAATCCAAACTGGGAGCTGATTTCACAGGTGAGGAGCCTAATAACTGAAGACTCTGCCCCCCATTCTACTTTTAGAAACTCTGGGAACCACAAGTAAGCAGTCTGTGAGAGAGAAGTGCTCTGTTGGGATAATATAGTACTATGAGCTCTTTAAGATATGATGGGGCCTGATCATTCAAGACTTTGTATGAGTACAGTGTACTCATTGTCATGTTCAAGAAACCACTTTGAGATGATCTGAGCTTTGTGACATTATCCTGGGGGAAGCAGTCATCAGAAGATGGGTACACTGTGGTCTTAAAGGAATGGATAAGGTCAGCAACAATACTCAGGTAGGCTGTGGAGTTTAAAGAATGCTCAGTTGGTACTAAGCGGTCCAAAGTGTGCCAAGAAAATATCCCTCACACCATTACACTACAGGCAGGATGGATCCAGGCTTTCATGTTGTTTACACCATATTCTGACCCTACCATCTGAGTGTTGAAGCAGAAATCGAGACTCAGACTGGGCAATGTTTTTCCAGTCTTCTGTTGTCCAACTTTGGTGAGCTTGTGCGAATTGTAGCTTCAGTTTCCTGTTCTTAGCTGACAGGAGTGGCACCCAGTGTGGTCTTCTGCTGCTGTAGCCCATCTGCTTCAAGGTTTGTGTTGTTTATTCAGAGATACTCGTCAGCATACATTGGTTGTAACGAGTGGTTATTTGAGTTACTGTTAGCTTCCCATCAGCTCGAAGCAGTCTGGCCATTCTCCTCTGACCTCTGACATCAACAAGGCATTTTCATCCAGAGAACTGCTGCTCACTGAATATTTTCTCTTTTTCAGACCATTCTGTGTAAACCCTAGAGATGATTGTGTGGGAAAATCCCAGTAGATCAGCAGTATCTGAAATACTCAGACCAGCTCATCTGGCACCAACAACCATGCCAAGTCACTTAAGGGCGTTTTGACACCTATAGTTCATTTACTCTGGTCATCAGTTGATGAGTTTGTAAACCTGTAGCTTTTTTCCTGTGGTTTGGTTTCTTTTCACACAGAGAAAACTCCAAGCGAACTTCAAGTGAACCAAAATGTGTCACTACAAACCACGTGAGAACGTTCAGTCCGCTTATTGGTCAGATCTGTGTGGGGCGGGAGCATGCTGTGTTCTGAACTAGTGGATAACATGGAGAATTTACGTTCATTTTACGGCTAGTTGCAGCCTGTACTGACAGTTTGTGTACTCTGCACATCTATGGTACCCCGCCACATCCCAGAATGCAAAGCATGCCTGGCAACGGGAAGGCGTTTTGCTCAAACCTGCAGCGTACACCTGGTAGTTGGGTCGGATCGAGGTCTGATCACATTCAAACTATAAACAAACTGCTCTGGAGTTCATTTGGAACCAGACCGAGACCACCTCCTCCAAAGGGTGCGGTTGTTTTGGTCCCCACCCGAGTGCAATAACCATGTTCACATATGCACAAACGAACCGCAACAAGGGGAAAAATGAACCAGAGTTCGATTTAAACGGACTAAACACTGCAGATGTGAAAACACCCTAAATCACCTTTCTTGTTCATTGTGATGCTCAGTTCGAACTTCAACAGGCTGTCTTTACCATGTCTACATGCTTAAATGCATTGGGTTGCTGCCATGTGATTGACTGATTAGATATTTGCATTAACAAGAAGTGTACCTAACAAAGTGGCCGGTGAATGTATATAAACGCCAAAATAATGACACTAATTTCTCTTCACAGTGTGTTGTGTGTAAGGCTAACTCTAACTATATCAGGGTGGCTGGGCCTCAGGAGTTAGAGCAGGTCATCAACTAATTGGAAGGTCTGTGGTTTGATCCCCAGCTTCAGGATACTGAATAATAAATGGATGCATTGGGAGGAATTCTCCCCCCGATGCATCCATTTGTGTGTATGAATGTGTGTGTGTAATAGATAAAGTGCTGTATGCACAGAACAAAGCACTCTATGAATGTGTGTGTGAATGGGTGAGTTTGGCTTGAAGTGTGAAGTGCTTTATGTGGTCGATGAGAAAAGGGCTATATAAATACATTCCATTTACCTTATCAATGTTTGTTTGTCGTAGCCACAATTTTTCTCCAGCCTTAATCAAACTGGACTTTCCATTTGCCAATGTAGTAGAAAGCTTACACTACAAACAAAAACTTGAACAATCAGAAAGTTGCTATGTTCACAGTATTTCCTGCACACACAGCAGTGGGTTCAAACAATCGACTGACCCGAAACTGACTGAAGATACACAGGTTGAGTCCTACCATTTCAGGGCAATTCGGGCTGCATTTCTTTGCTGCATCAGAAGAGGCCTTTGAAACGGGACTTCAGACAATCTAGCCCCTGAGCAGGGACACAGCAAGAGACAAAACAAAGCCTTTCATGAATTTGTTACACTCTGGGTGAAAATAGTAAAAGCCCAACAAATCTGAGCTACAGGTTGTAGGGAACTTATACTTGCCACCACAATATGCTGAAACCTGTCTGCACAGGCTGCTTTGTGCCATAGCCTCCCATAATCTTTGTTAGGGGATTTAGTTAGCAAAATGAAATAACTGCCTGTCTAAATTGTAGCCTTCAGGTGCCATTTGAATCTTAATTCCTTCCAACACATCAGCAAATAATAAATAGCTTAAAGGTAAAACCACAAAATATTCTCACTCCCTACTCATCACACAGTGACGTCTGGTCAGAAGCCCCTTCTCATTACATTTTAATGCTAGGGGTACCCCCTGAGCTTCTTTTTGTGACCCACAAGGCTATCCTTTTAACTTCCACTGTGAGGAACAACAAAAAGCCACAAGGTAGGTGGGGTGGTGGATGGCACAATCACACTTGCCATCCAGAAGACATAATTTGGACTGTAGTCTTAGGCCATATTTTTGCACTTCATTTTATTTTGTTTTTTTGACTCTACCTTTTCTGTCATTGTTTGGTTAGTTTAGGCATTAAGTTAGACATCGACTTCCATAGTTGTGTTTAGGCATTAAAAAACAATTAATTTGGGCAATAAAACTACTTGGTTAGGTTTAGGCAAAAAATTACATTGTCAGCATTAAATTTTACAGTTATGCTTGGAGGATGGGACAGTGGTATGGTGGTTAGCACTGTTACCTCACACCAAGAAGGTCCTGGGTTTGAATCTGCTGGCTGGTGGAGTTTGCATATTCTCCCTGTGCCTGTGTGGTCTCTCTCAGTGTACTCCTCCTTCCTCCCAAATGTGCATGTCATGGACAAAGACATGCACAGGTATAAGCATGAATGGGTGTCTGACTTTTTGTGTTGTGTTGGCGACTTGTCCAGAGTGTACCCTACCCCTTGCCCTGTGACACCTGCAACCCTGAACTGGGTAAGCATTTAAGAAAATGGATGGTTATGTGTCCCGTGATACCAGTGGAGCACTTCTGCCCACAGTCTCTTCACATCTGTATCAGATTGTGAGGGATTGCTATTGAATTCTATTTTTTAACTGCAGGTTGAAAAATGAAGCCAAAGGTGTACCCAGAGCGTCACAATGCTGACTAGTCCTGACCGAGCATCAGCTTGTGACAAGTTGAAAACCATGTTATGTGCTTGCCACATATGACAACAGGGAAGAGCGGTGTTTCTTAGTGTTTATTCTCTCATTAACCAACATAAACCTGCATTTGTGTTTCAAATGCAAATGAAAGGGCACTCTGGCCACCTGTGAGGCCACTTGGAGAGTAATATGAAGCACCTTTGGACACCAACAATGTGTCTCATGCAATCCATTCCGTCTTCCAACCCTGCATCACTGAGTGTTCATTCAATCAGCCTCCGCTGTCCCTCTGTGGCTGCCAGGAGCCAACATGGCCAAACTCCAAACTAATACATTTTCCAATTGATCTATTTGATAACAACAACAAAAAGTTTTCCCTCCTGTCCTACAGTGTGAGCAAAGCGCTGCCTGGCACAGCATCACTTCGAGGCCACTTTCTTTCTCTCGTTCCACAGGTGATAGCTGCAGCGTCATGTAGCTACACACTGTGATGGCTATCAGTGGAATTGGCTTTGAGATTGCTCTCCACAGTGAACCCCCCCGCTCCTCTGATTGAGGCTCCCGACGCATCGCCACATCATCCATCAATGGGATGGGAAAGCAGATGGGGGTGGAGGTTTTGGTGGAGAGTGAACCCAAGAATGAAAGATGAAAGAAAGGAGAGCAGGAGGGAATGTTGATAAAGTCAGGGAAAGATAAGACCGGGTAAAATAGATAGATAAACACAGAGAGCAAGATAGGGGTAAAGAGAAAATGAGCGTGAATGTGAGGAGAGGCAATGTGCTGGAGCACAAATGAGGTGAAACATGCTGACTGGAAGTGGAGTCAAGAGAGGAGTAAGAAGGAGAGGAGGGAGACTTGCATGGAGGAGGTGAGAAAAAATAAATAAATGTGGGGAAAAGGGGACAAGCAGTGAGAGTTTATGTCCACACTAATGTGGATGAGTTTGAAATGCCATCTTTTTCTCTCTATTTGGGTGTTACATCCAATTTAAGCCACTGCTTTCCAAATCTTAGCAGTTCAAAAAAGCTCTCTAAGGGATAAAACACCACACAGTCCAGTATGGAAGGAGGGAACAGAGCTTTTTAAAACCACTCTTGCCTTTAAAGCTTTTAGAAATACAGTTCTTTTGTTTAGTAGCAGTTCTATGAAGCTAACTGTGTGCTGCCTTCAGCCGTCTCTGTGAGCTTTTACTTTGGATGTACGTACAGACATTATAGAAAACACAAGGCTATGCATTCAAGTTGCAATTTGTGAAACTTGTTAATTCAACATAAAGAAGAATGTTGTCACTGTAAGGAGTTTTGGCCATTTCCAGCATACATGTCTGGATCGAAGTACAGTACATTGCAGAAGTCTTGAGCCACCAATGGGAAATAGGTGCAGCGATTTATTGAAACATGCGCAAACATACATGCAAATACAGTATATAAGGCAAAAACAGTTTGTATAATTCTATCAAGCTTGAAAGTCAGTATTTATTCTTAAACACAGCCTGAACTCTCTTAGGTAAAGTTTCTTGTAATTTCTTTAAGTAGTCTTCAGGAATAGTTCTCCAGGCTTCTTGAAGGACATTCAGAGCTCTTCTTTGGATGTTGGCTGCCTTTTGCTCCCTTCTCTGTCAAGATGATCCCACACTGCTTCTATAATATTGAGGTATGTCCAGGTATGCTTTTACTGTATTGGCAGTGTGTTTGGGATCATTGTCATGCTGAAAAATGAAGCCGTTACCAATCAGACTCTTTCCGAATCTGATGGTACTTTTCTGTGTTCATATTTCCATCAATTTTGACAAGCTCTCCAACACCACTGGCTGAAATGCAGCCCCAAACTATGACAGAGCCTCCACTGTGTTTTACAGATGGCTGTAAATACTCACTGTTGTACCTCTGTCCTGACCTCCTCCGTACGTATTGACGACGATTTGAATCAAAAATTTTAAATTTGGTTTCATCACTCCATAAGACCTGTTGCCACTGATTTTCAGTCCAGTTCTTGTGTAGTTTGGCATACCTCAGCCTTTTCTCCCCGTTTCCCTTCCTTAAGAATGGCTTCTTGACAGCCACCCTTCCACTAAGACCTTTTCTGATGAGGTTTCAGCGAACAGTAGATGGATCAACTGAAGGGCCAGATGCATCTCAAGTCCTGTGTCAGGTCTTTGTTGGATTTTTTCCTGTTTCTTAAGGTCATGGCTTTCAGATACCGTTCATCTATGTAGACAGTGTTTTAGGCCTGCCAATTCTTCTTTTGTCCTCCACTTGTCCAGTATATGTGAGTAATGTACATATGTTTGCAGGTGCATTAGCTTACTGCAGTAGATTGCTGAATCAAAACTGTCAGTTTGAGACCAATACATTTCTGTTAGTCAATCTAAAGTATTTTGACAGTATGCAACTTTTATTATTTTGGAATGTGAATAATTTTTTTTTTTGTATGTGCCTTAGCTGACTGCAGTAGTTTACTAATGCAAAGCTAACATTATTTTTCTAACAGCTGCCTATACACAGAGTGCTAAAATAGCCCTCTGACACAGCAAAATCTCCTGCAGGCATTTTGTTAGCATTTTATTCCTCGGTTGCATATTGTGGGGTTGACCGTTTTCTCCTCTAGTTGGTGTAACTTTCGGAGTATGAAGCTTGGCGTTCTGTCTGTATACTTGATGAATCATCAAGAACGTCAGCATTGCCAATGTAAGCATATAGTGTCCCCACATTAGCGTTCAGTTCAAATTTATTGTGTGCCTGGGAGCTTAGGAAAACTGAAATATAGGCCAAATGAAAATGCAGAGCACAGTTTTCATACTTTTGTCAATTTCTTATGTTGTCATAATTTGCAGTGCAATGAGCTCTCAGAGCCTTAATGCAAAGCAACACTGTGCAGCCTCAGAGAACCACCAGAGTGGTTAGCGCAACTTTAGACTCTTACGCTTGTTGATTTAACTCTTGACATTGTACTTCTTTACAAAAAGGCATGTTTATTTTCATATTAGACATGCTTTTCACACTAATGTGGGAAGGAACCTATCTAATATGGAAAAAAACATGTCTCAGTTTGATACTACTATAGAAATGAAGAAACTTTCTACGTTGCAACTGAAAAGACTGAAAGATTGGGAGGATACTGCATAGACTGTAGCACTGTTGGCAGCAGTCATAGCTTAAATGTTATGACTGGAGATTGTCAGCACATTTAGTAAACAATGTAGGAGCATCTATTTGCGCTCATTAAATGATAAAGAGCAAACAGAGAAACAGGTGAAAGTGTTGCTAGTCTTTTCAAAGACTCGGTCGCTGCTCTCTGTGCCTGCGGCTGTCAGTGTCACAGACCGATAGATTTCCTATTAACTTCATCTTCATCTGGGATGGATGGCGTGGCCCTCCGAGGCCAATGGCAGCGCACCATCAAGGTCTTCACAGTGGCAGTGATTGACGTGCGAATACACAAGCCTGCAGGCTCACTGTGCTGTATAAGAGACACAGCAAGGAGTGCGGCTTGTACACAAGATGCCACGCGGCCAGTGGATTTACAAACACAGACAAGCAAGGTTGTATTATTTGCGGCTCACAGTTGGTGATCTGAAAACAGCTGCAAGATGAAGCAGTTTAATCTGATACAAGCTGACATTCTGCATGTTCATCAGCCACAGGACAATAGTTACTGACCTGATTAGTCTATGACTGTAGGAATGACACCATAGGGCTAATTAAGTGCTTGTTTTTGCACTGCAAAAACTCTGCATTCTATCAAGGAACTTTAAAAAGGTCATAAAAGTGGCACTAATGATTTAACTTTTGAAACAAAATGTATTGTAATATTTTGATCTGCTTCTTAAGTCTTATTTCTTTATTCTTATACAAGAATTAATAATGGACAATGAATTCAATAAAATACTTGACTGAATTCTGAGGCATCTTATCTTATTTTCAGCTGACTTTTGGCTTTTCAGGCTCCAACAAAAATGACAACATCACGATAGAAATTTTTTTTATTTTGTATGACAAAAACATTGAATTCACTGCCACTGATTTTCGCATCCAAGTCCCAACACCAACACTATGCAGCCAAGCGCACTTTCTTCCTCTTTTCACCTTCAAACATTGTGGGGATGTTGAGCATTCATAGGGATAAAAGTACCCAACACACACACATACACAGACTGTTATGAATAAATTGTGACAGTCATCAAAGCGGTGCAATTATCTGCTGATTATTAAGTAATTACTGTGGGCTAATTGGAAGCGGTTATTGTTTTTATGGTTCTCGGAGCAGCTTTGTGTCAGAGTTTCATCAAAGGCAGAAATGAGGATCGGTCACTGTCACACCCACGGCCACAGCAGCATTTAGTTTAGTGCAAAGTGAGAAGATGCAATCAAGTGCTGCTGCAGTGCTGCTAAATGTTGGTTATGAGAATAATCAAGTTCTTTAATCCATTTAGCTTAATTAAAACAAAAATCATAATTAATCAAACTTAAAAAAAAAAACAACCCAAAAGCTAAATTTACAATGGTGGAAAATAGTACACATGTCATATATTTGAAATCCACTAATGTGCCATAGTTTTAACTGATTAGTTGCTAAAATTAAAATAAGTGTCAACCATAGTTATAGTACAATTCTGAGAAACATGTACTACATTTAAATGTGATTAAGTATATTTTGTTCATCAGCAGCTGTTTTTTTTTTTCCTGTAGTTCGTTGAATGGCCACTTGACTCCACAAGTGAGACAGTCTCCACAGATTTCCATGTTAAAATGCCCAACATTACAACCGAAATAAACACCTCCCTAACAACTATATGGGTGATGATTTTCTTTAATAACTCACCCGTTTAAACCTTATTAAGTTTTGAGGCTATGTGGTATTAGGAGCATGGCTGCTTTGAGTGACAGGTACGCCGACACAGGCTGCTATAGTCGGTAGCTGTTTGCTAACACGTTTCGGAAGAGTGCAATTATCTGACAAATATCATGGCTTGCTGTGGGGTTATTTGCACTAGCAGGACGACCCTGATTGAGGCCACAAGCTGAAATGCGTTGGACAAACAAAGTTGGTCTATATACAGCAAGTATTGCTGGAGCTTTAACCTCTTCAGACTTTATGTTCTTCTCCATGCACCTTGGAAGTAGCCTTGGTGAAGTTGTCCCAGAAACCTCTACTCTAGTTGTACTAACAGCCCATCAAAGCAATTTCCAGTTTTGGTGAGCGAAATTGTAGTATTTTATTAGTTTTGTTATGAAGCACTAATTAGCAGCTACCTGTGTCTTTGTGATGCACCCATGCAGTCTAAAGATGCATACGTCTTAGCAAGCTATCTACTTAGCACTCCACTCTCCACTCCACTAAAGAAGTCTTTGCTGCAGTTTTGGTGAGTGAAATTTTAGTATTTTATCTGTATGTCGCTTAGCACTAATTAGCAGATGCATATCATTAACCAAGCCTGCTAGCATTAGCTGATAACTTAGCACTTCATTTTGTTGTCTAAATATGGACACTTCTGGTTCCAGAAAACCAAGATGGCAACAGCCAAAATATTAAAACCAAGGCTTCATATTAGGACTTTGCAAAACAATAGATGACATCAAGGTGGCTGTGTCTGTCTTTATAATTATATATACAGACATGCAAAAATGAAAGTCTTCACAGGACTCCGTGCAGTCTTGTGAAAAACTAAGTACATCCTTACTGCTGCCATCGAATTTAAGAGAGTACGTAGCAGCCAGGTGCTGCTACTTGATCAATTGATCATCAGCAAGTGTGACCACCTCTAAAAAAGCAGAAGTTTTGCTTTGGCAGTTTCTGGTCTGGAGCGTTCAGGTGTATTAACACAATGCTACAATTTTCCCAGGAGTGAACATTCCTACAAACTCATCTCAAGATCAGACCGTAAAATGCTCAGAGAAACTGCAAAAAAGGCTTGGTAGACATTGGGTCATGCAACAGGACAATGATCCCAAGCACACCAGAAAATCTACAACAAAACAGTAGAAAAAAAGAATCAAGGTGTTGCATGGCCCAGTCAAAGTCCAGACCTTAACCTCACTGAAATGCTGTGGCGGGTCCTTAAGAGAGCTGTGCATAAACACAAACCTCAATGAACTGAAGCAACATTGTAAAGAAAAGTGGGCCAAAAATCCTCCATAACAATGTGAGAAACTGATAAAGTCATACAGAAAACAATTACTTCAAGTTGTAGCTGCTAAGCTTGGTTCTGCAAGCTATTGAATCATGGGGTGTACTTAGTTTTCACATGACTCTGTACAGTCCTGTGAAAAACTCTTTCAAATGACTGCAGTCTATGGCTGTAAGTCATACATTTCAATGTTGGAAAGAGCAGCTGATGTGAAAACACGTGACGATGAGTAGATTTTATTTAGAAATTGCTGTCCACTGATTGGGGGCATGATATGCGATTGAAAAATAAAAAAAAAAAAGGCAGTAAGTAAACCATAATGATTTAAATTTTTTTAAGTATCTAATTATTTTATTCATAGCATGAAAATATTAATCAAATATTTTTTCAGACATGCCATTTAAATTTGGCTTGATATGTCTTAGAGTTTCATATGATGGTAGAGACTCGCTTTTCTTTAAAATGATTACTGTACTGTAGAGAAGGTTAAGAATCTGTAAACTGATTATAATGAAAAATCCTCACAAAAGCTTAAAATAGAAACTCATTCACTTCTTTTGTAAACATGCAAATTTAGGAGAGTTTGGTGAAAACTAAGAAACTCTCAACTTAATAAAACTGTGAGGCTATCCACTTTGGATAAATCTATTAAGAGATAGACAGAGAAACACAGAATCTAACCTCCCTGACAACCCCCTGGTAGTCCCCTCAGCTGAAGTACAAAGTGCCACAGCAGCGCCAGCAAAGCTCTCCCTTTGATCTACGTCTCCTCCCCTCTCCTTTCTCCTCTTCTTTCTTTGGACGAGACAGTTTAAATAAGGTCTTTGTGCTGCGCCCGAAGCTCCAGACGCCATCGAAGAGGTCTTCAATAAAAACTCTGCCCTTGTCTGAACCATGTAGAAATTTACGATGCACAAACTTTCATTGAATCTCAGGGTTGCTCAGATTGAATAGCCTTGTCTTCAAGGCACGAGTGCCATCAAAGGGAGGGAAGGTCTCCGTGTCCTCAGACAGTCAGTTGGAGGGACTGGCACAAACAGAAATACAAAGACAAGAGGTATAAACCTGAAATGATATTTTCATTTCCGGTTTATACAAACCTATGAAAAATTCTAACTTGGAGAGCTCCACATACAGAAGCAAAACATTAAAATTTTTCTTTTAATGTTATTGAACCCCTAATAGAGAAATCCATAGTCTTCTGCAGTACAATAAAACCTTTACTGAAGACTATAAAGAGTGTATTTACACATACACAAAATGTTTTTAGTGCAGGATGAATAACTGCTGTAGAGATTACAAGCCAAGCAAACACAAGCTCTCTTAAAGCAGTAGCCCAGCCCATTATGATCCATCAGCTCCAGTAACAACACTTCACTGGTGCATGCTATAAAAAAATGAAGACAGATCTGATGGATGAACACTTTGGACAACACAGGACTGTGAAACATTTTACACTGCACAAAAAAAAAAAAAAGGGAGTTATGACTTTGAGTGACCATTTTCATTTTGGTAACTTAGCTTGGATGGTTAATGAAGGATGACTAAAGAATTAATTAACCTCACACATAGGGCACTAACTAGAAAAATCCTGGAGTAAATGTGGGTATTTAAAACAGCATCAGTTCTCTAAGGTATGCATTTTTTTTTCCTTGGCAGGTATGTTGTCCTAAGCCTCTTAGAAGCACAATGATGCAAACCTGACAAGCCACTGGCTAGATTATGTTACAAGGCAATTCTGTTGCGGAAAGAATGAAGTGCTACATTTATGAACTCTGTAGGAGGTTATTGCAGTGGACTACACAGAAAAGCCTATCTGTGGTTAGATTTAGGGAGCAAAAAGACAATGTATGAGACTGCAACATCTTCTAGTTTCTGAATGTCTGCCTATTTAGCATGTGGGTAAAACAATCCTTAGTCTGAGATGCTGAGGGTCCACATGCCCAGGCCCCTGCTTTTGCCTACTGCCCAGCTCCTACTGCACCAGACCCCAGTGTCTGTCCCTGCAGGTGGTGGGGCCACAGGGTGGCGGATCCATGTTACTCTTCCAGGCTGTGCCAAAAAACTAGAGTTTTCTGATCACTCTTTGTCTGGCCCCTCCCCTGGGACCAATTTGCCATCGGAGACCCTACTGGGGGCTATTGCCCCAGACAACATGGCTCCCAGGATCACAGGAATGCATTAACCTCTCCACCATGGTAAGGTGGTGATTTACTGGGGCTGGGCTCAGCCTTAGAGACAGGGTGAAGAGCCTGGACATCTGGAAGGATCTTGGAGTACAGCTGCTCCTCCTGCGTTTCGAAAGGAGCCACTTGAGGTGGTTCAAGCATCTGGTTAGGATGCCTGAACCTTGTTGACTTCTGTCTATAGTAATTAAACAATTTCCTTTTCCTTCCATTTTAATGGTAAAATCCTGCCATCCTAAGATTAAGGCGGCTTTTCCAACCTAACACGATCCAAGTTGATTTTTGTTTTGACCTGAGATAATCATTCATGTCTTACAGTCTGTGTCTTTTCGCTGTTGAAATAATTACTCACTCTGGGACAGATAAAGTTGAACTTGCTGTATTTCAAGGAAAAATGTCACAGCATACAACTCAGTGTGATTCATTAGTAGTAAAGATGTCAAACCCTTGAAAAGTCATGGATTGTCCTTCCAATAACTGGTGGTTTTGGATGGCTGGGTGGATAGACGGTTGGATTTATTGGTTTATATCATTGTCTTCAACTACATGGTGGCAAGTCTGGCAGGGTTGCTGATAGGCTTATTTCAGTTATTCTTAAAAATAGCAAAGAGCAGCTGCCTCAGTCAAAAGTGTTGTGTTCCACTGTTAATATGTCTGCCTATGTGACTGTGAAGAATGACTGACAAAGTAAAGGTTCTGACTTTGTCCTTATGTCCTTCAAAGAATTTAAACTCAAAAAATAAATAAACAGCTGCACAGTACTAAATGTGGCTGGAAGAGCAGAGCTTTCTGCTCTCTACTTTGCTCCCTGGATGAATGAAGGCTCATAAGAAATAGAAGAAAAAACTAGACAAGAGAGATTTGGCAATGCTTTATCTAGCCTATCATCTTCATTATTCAGTCTTCTGCAGGGATTTTGAGAAGAAGACGGCCAATTTCTTCACCTGTTATTCACATTTGAGGAAGCCAATAGAGAAGAAAATGGAGAAATATCCAATCTGTCCACCTGTTTATGTATTCATGTATTTATATTTGTCATCCCTATGGATTGTACTGCCATGTGGCAGGGCAGTAATACATTTATTTTCAAATGAAAAATATACAGATGGGCAATATTTCTTATATTCAGCTTTTGGAGCACTGAGCAGTCAAGTCCCCCCCCCCCCCAATTCTTCATGACTTTTTCTTTAATATGTTTTTTCACATGGCTGAAATGTGTAGGCTATGCATGAAAAATAATCTTGGCAGCTACTTTCCCTTCTGTTTAGTCCACTATGTTGTGTGTTAAATTGCATGCGTACTCTCCCAATGCTATCTCCCCACAATCCACCTTGTGAAAAAAGTCAGGCGAGTATGACTGGAAGTTGTCAGCTTTATCTTCCACCCCTGCCTTTTGATCTCTGCCTTATGGGGCTTTACTGAATCAAGTGAAGTCATGCATAAACACAACACCACACAGCAGGCACAGACAGATGCCCTCGCTCTCTCATACATGTGCACGTACAATAACACAGAAAAGTCCATAAATATAAGCAAAACACCAGCAAATATGCACTCAAAACATCAAAACACAAATGCAGGAATGCACATGTACAAAAAAAAAAAAAACAAAAACAAGGAAACACATGAATACAGCCATCCATTTACTTCTTATTACTCTAAGAAAATATCCTCCATGGATGTCATAGACTGTTTTGTCAAAAGCTGCTGGCGTCACAGAGATACGCACATGGTGTCCTTTTGCTCATCTTTTCTGTCTTCTCTTTCCCCTCACCCTCCAACTAGTCATAGCGATGGGATTGTTGCTGTGAGCTGTGCTTTAAAAATAAAACTTAACTGAATTTAATTGGTATTACGTCTTTAATGCAACAGCTGCAGCAATATAGGATGCCGAGAGCTAACAGTCTCGTTTGAAGCAGGGATAGTGTAAATCACAACCAAGAAACTGTGCTTCCGCTCACGTTTAGTTGTTTTGATTTCACTCGCTATTTGGTTAGGAAAACATTGTGATTTGGTTTAAAATGAACCCCTTTTACTACATAAAGGCATGTCAAAACATGACACTCAGCTGTACCCAGATTTAAAGAGCAGTAATTAACTGTCTAGTTCAAAGGGTAGCTTCTGTGTACAAGAAAAATGTATTGTTTATATTTATGCGAGGTTCACTGTGTTTGTTCTTTTTAAAATCTCTGAACAGATATCTCCACAAGAATGTACTCTGTCAGCAGGCAATAAGATATTTGGTACAAGAAGTTTTCTGGTTTCTATTTGTAGGCTGCTTGTAGTCCAAGTAGCACTAACGAACTGTGTTTGAACATGCTTTGGTTGCATGGAGAGCAAAATGAAATTTGGCCAAATGAAATGTCGAAACCACTGCTATCATCTGACCACCTGACCATAATTCTGTCTGTATATTAGCATATTACTGGTTCAATCCCAACATCCACACATAGACTCACAGACTAAGTCCCTGAGGGCTTTGGGCTGTCTGACCTTCAAATCGTCAAGTGCATCGCTATACCTTACACTCTGAATCATGAAATTACCCTCGGCTGATTTCGCTCTGATGCCAGTCACCTATGTTCTTTAGCTGTAAAGAAAGTTAAAACAAAACAAAAAAACAAAATATTGTTCCAAACCCATGGTAATATCAAGGTAATGCTGCATGATATGTGACAAAGTGCTGTCCCATTCTCGTTCACAGCATTTTGAGCCCTCATGAACTCAAGCACTACAGAAGCACACGCAGGTCATGTCTTTTAAGTCTGTAAAGGTTTAGTACACAGGTCAGTGTGGATGCTGGGACTGGGCCAGTGACTGGCAGACAGAACAGGAAGTTTTAGCATGGATAGCCAATGGCTACATCGGATGCTCAGAAATATGTGTAAAAAATATTGCCTGAAAAATATGTCAGCTCACTGACTTTTCACTGTTTATCATGTGATTTTGGTTTTACTTTAGATTTTTTTTTTTTTAATGGAAAACAAAAGAGTGAGCCTTGTTTTAAGGTTAAGACTAGAGACAACTGAGATAACAAAGGTTTTGTGTGTTGGGTGTGATTGGTTTCTGTGGTGGGATCAATACGAGTCCCTGGAAGGAGGCTCGTATTATTCGTGACAGTTGACAGATAGGAAGGGTATAAAAGAAAATAGGCTGAACGGGCTGAAGACAGCTGCATGTCTGTCAAACACAACCACTCTTCAAATAAAGGGTACAGTAAAGATGAACCACAGTGGATGGAAGGCGACATAAAGAGATTCAGACATGTTCACAGCATGACGTGAACATGGCCAGGCCTTTTCTGAAGAGGCTGAAACAGATGAAGCTGATTTCATCTGAAATATCCCTGAACCTGAACATTTTGTCATTGACTGAGACAGTCAAGTTCTTTCTGACAGGACCACCTGATGTGTGAAGCAGAAAGACCAAGCAGCTCTCACTGCTAGACTGGAAATAATAGCAGCCCAATCAGTCAATATTGATCTTCACAACAGTTCAAAAGAGAGGCAGCATTTATCTGCATGAAATAGGATTGCACTAGTGACAGGAGCACATCAAACAGTTAGAGAGAAGATCTGTCTCTCTGAAGGTTCTCTCTGCCAGGAGAGTTCCTAGAAATTTCACATTTACAACCACTACAACTTTGAAATTGTGCACAAGTTTTCAGACTACTCTAAGGACCTGAAGCTGCTGGAATTCAATTCAGGTGTATTTATATAGTGCAACAGTCATCTCATGGTGCTTTATATTGTAAGGTAAAGAGCCTACAATAGCAGAGAAAACCCCAACAATCCAACAAGCACTTGGTGAAGATGGGAAGAAGCACTCCCACTTAGCAGGAAGAGACCTCCGGCAGAACCAGGCTAAGGGAGAGGCAGCCATCTGCCATGACTGATTGCGGAGTGAGTGAAAAGGGAAGACACCTTCTTACTCCCAACTTGTCATATACTTATGGTTGATCACTCTCTCACACACAAGAGGTACCAAACCTCTGTCTTAGGATGCAGAAGCTAGCAATATTCAGGAAAAGAATGCAATCAGATAATGTCAGTGTATGGAAATTAGGTCTATGATACTGGCTATCTACAGCATGTCACAGTTCCACCTAGCTACACTGGCAACACCATCCTCTTGCTTTGCCATGTTTTCAGATGTACCCAACTAAGCAGTGGAAAAAAAAAAAAAAAAACTCAGCGGCTGGCTGAGTGAGCTGAGCTCATACTGGTGGACCTCACAGAAGTGAGTGACCCATACTAGCGTAGTGTCAGGATGTTGTGAGAGAGATCCCATATTGCAGTTTTTGTCCATTATGACACACTTTACAAGAAAAAAAAAAAATTATCAACTGCTATGCACAACACCCATTTTGGTTCCCATTTCAAAGCGCTGGGAAAAAGGTTAGGTAAAAATGGTTATCCATTCTGCTACAGTAACAACACCAGCAGAGCACCTTTGCCTGTGGTCTCATAGCCTCCATTTCAGACACTGAAGGACTCATTTCGATCTCTATTGGAGTGCCCTGCATGTTAACGCCTACAGGTCCAGATCAAGTTTCAGCATGGGCACAGATTCTGTAGTTAGCCCCCATGTATGCCAGCACACACTGAGGCTAAATTTACATTGATTTGATATAAGGGCTTCATGGCTGGTGCTAGAGCAGATCAACTGCTATTTCCAAATGACTCCTGAACTCCTGTTCAGAAAGGTTATCAAATAAATCGAGCAGACAGAAGAAGCATAATTCGGTGTCTATGAGTGTCAGCATGTGATGATTTGGGAGTGAGAACTGGTTGGCTGGAAACAAGACTGATGGGAGCACTAAGACTGAACTACTGAGCTAATAAGACTTACAACAAAAACTATAACGCAAAAGAAAAGAGTGGAGGTCTGCAATGTTGGACTGATCACTCAAAGCAAACCTTCAGATTACATAGACTTTAAAGTCATCAGACATACTGATTGACAGGGGACAGCAAGGTGTATTATAGGTATTAATTGCAATTCTTCTGCATCAATAGCTCTTTCTCTGTGACCTCTCAAATACCAGAAGACAGTTTTGCTTAGTTTCATACTCGTTAATTCAGATTTGCTTACACATCCTTTTAGATGTTTAAAAAATGTCTAACAACGAGAACTAAATGAAACCCAGCAGTGAAACAATCCCCCTATTAAAAAAAACAGAGCTTTTACACTCCTCTGGGATTCACACCGCTTCAAAGAAACTCTGACCTTCCCTCTTCCTCTGCTCCTCTTCAGCACTTCTTTATACCTCTTTATGAGTCACTTACTGACTCCTGTTGTATAATCTCTTGCCTTTCTTCTTCCTTTTCCCTCTTAGTTTCTTCTCCTACCTTTTTAACATCTCTCCTCTTTGCCCTCTGTCTCTCTTTTTTCTTCTACTTTATTTTCTCGCATTTGTTTTCCATCTCCATCAATGAGATAAGACATTAATCAGTAAAATGATAGATCCCCAGGGGGTCACAGAATTCCTGTGTAATGGAAGCTTTTTTTTTTTTTTAAGGGTCTTCATCAAGAAGTGCTGCTCATTAAGCCTTCAAAGAGGAATGCATTTGTAACCCTGATCATTACCTGGGAAGCATGTTGCACAGCAGGAAGTGTGAATCTAAGATATCTTTTGAGGTAAGTTAATAGAGAGAAGAGCAAATCAGAAAGACAGGGAGGATCATGTCCCTAGAGTTGGGTCTCTGCAAATGTTAAATTTATGGGTTTTCTTTGTCTTTTTTTGTGAGATGAGATGTTATTTTGCACTAACCTAGCGCTTTATTTGTTGTATCATTTTCTGTCAACACAGAAAGTAACCCAGAGCACGAAGGTAACCTCTTTGCATGAATAAGTATATGTATAATTACCCTGGCAACCTAGAAAAATGTGATTCATGTTGCCAAATGGTTTACTTTAGCTCAAACCATGCTCTTTTCCTAAACCTAACCAATTAGAGAGTGAAAATTAGGGCTGTCCCAAATCCCATTTTTGGGCTTTGGAGATTCTGTGATAATTAACAGGAAAGTTAATAAGTTAAAGATAACAGATGCTCTGTTACTTTGGCTATAATTACAATTAAAATGATCTCCTACCTTTTTTCTCTCACATAGGCTCCCTGAGTACTGCAGGTCTCCTGGAGAAAGACCTCAGATCGTAAACTGGTGCTATCCATAGATTTTCTTTTTTTTTGCTAAGTGTTATTTGAGAAAAAAAGTTGCTAAGGGGATCTGAAAACTCATTTATTCTAGTGACAAAGGATCTAGGTTGGCAACAATATCGCAAACCTAAGCCTAGGGATCCCTCTGTGAATCAGAGGCATGTCAGGCACCCAAGTTGAGCAGGTACAACCCTAAAGAAGTCCAAAAAATTGATGAGGCTTCTGGGTGGAAGTCATCTAATTCATGCCATCACTACAGCCCCTATTTACATTTGGATTGGCAGTCATGATTGCTAGCCTTTTACCAGGCTTCCAGCTACTTCCAGCTATGTGGTTGGTTCACACCATAGACAGGATAAATGACAGACATAGCTACTGTGACATCACCCACTGGTTTCTGAAGTCCCATTTTGAAGCCTCCAGATTAACGTTTCAGCCGTCACCACCTTGGTTTCAAAAAACCAGATGTGTTGATGAGGAGTGGGTCTGACTGTGAAACCACTCACTTAAGGACAAAAGAATTTTATTTGCGATTCGATTTTCAGTCCTTGTATTATTTAACCAAACCTATTATGTTCTTTCTGGATGTAGTGCTAAATGTCAAACTAATATTAGCCATTTAGTTGTTAGCAAATAAAGAAAGATTGCACATGCCACAAAAATAAGCCAAAGCAAATAAGTTTCCTAGCAAGCAAACTATTGCAGGACCTGTTGTTTAGATTAACTGACAGACCGGGTGTGAAGGACCTTGCTCAAGGGTATGTCAGGAGTAGTAATTATGGGAAAAGAATGCTGGTGTTTAAGTCTGTCAGGCTCAAACTAATAACTCTCACATCACAGTCTTTTAATCGTTCACAATAGCCACTTGATGCCTCATTAGCAGAGTATTTGGAGGTTTTTTTTTTGTGTGTGTGTGTGTTTTGTATGTGATCAAATACCAACATCACTTCATGCAGTGAAGCTCTAAGCCCAACAAAGACAGCGTTTATCTGCCAGTTAACTTGGAAAGCAGAACTCACTTGTTACTTCTTAGTTGAGAGATGATGGGAATGCATTTCTTTCATCGCACCACTGTCAATATCAGGCTCAGTATTGTTCACAAAGCAGCAGGCAGCGTGATGGATAAATCATTACATGAGTATGAATTGAGTTTAAAACACTCAGCAAAGTTTGATGCCTTGTTATATTCTTGAACTTGTCTTGAACCTGCTTCAAAGCCTTTTGTTTTCAAAAATGTCTGTAGTCAGCTGCTCCACTCGACCAGGAGGGAGACCAAACCCACTTGGGCAGACTCCTACTCAAACAAAATAACATGGACTGCTCTGTCATAAACAATGTCTGGACAAATTGCTTTTCTTACTTTTGCAAAACGAGAGGAGAAAGTAAAGAAAGTTGCATTTAAGTGAAGAAACTTTCTGACAGCACTCAGCAGGAATTCTTGAGATGACAACATTATCACATAACCTACAGAGTATTTCTTTGATTTAATTTAGTTGTTTGGTCAGTAGAAAAGAGCCAATCCCAGCTTCTCTGAGCCGATGGTGTTATTTTCCAACTGTTTATTTTGAACAGATGTTTGAACACCCAGAGGGAGAAAGAAAAAAAAAAAAAACATGACATAAAACTACAAATCCTTGGGCAGAAAAACAAACAGTGAATCACTTATTAGCATTGTAATGTCGAAAGATTAATTAATCCGGTGCTTAAATTCAGCCTGTGCTGGCATGTCAGACTCATCTCCAACAGCACACCATTACTCATTCGACAGTAATACTTTTTGTGATGAAAGCAAGAGAGTGAAACTGTGCAAAGGTATCACAGATACATCATTTATTTAAAATTTGAGCACATGAATTACAATTACTGTTATGAATAACAAACTTGCATTTTTTTAAGTGATTTCTACCTCCATTCCTGCATGTGCCAATCTGAAAGGAGCTAATGTATGTACTGTATGTACTAATGGAGCAGCACACTGCTATTTGAGCCACTGTGATTTATTCCAGAACAGTTAATGTCTGACTAGGTTTCTATGGAGACCTAATTAATGATACTTTAAGGGAAGATTTCACATTGATCTGCAGTGTCTGATGAGGCTCCTTAATTTTAGCTTTCCTGTTTAACCTTTATATGACCTCTTTTGGACAGGTGTCAATTATTGGATATGGAGGGTGAAAAGCCTTTTTACTCCAAGTGTAAATCACAACTACAGGTGATTTTACTCTCTATTCCCCCCATCTGATCGAATGTGTGCTAATCAGTGATTATTGAATGCAATCTTGCAAAGTTCCCAGTTGGTAACTGCGCATCATTGTCCATCCAGGCCACCTTATCAGGACATATTGATTTCTGTTAATGATACCCAATAGCTTACTTCTTTCAGTCTTTTTCTAGCCACCTAATGGGAATACCTTATTAAGCTAGACTGTAGGAATCAAAATGTGTGAGGCACAAAAAACAAAGAACTGGTAGTATTTGGATTGAGATACCACTTTACCCAGAAATGGGGTATAGTTAAAGTCCATTTCTGTCTGTGCAAGTACAATCTAAGCACATGTACCTCTTAAAGCCAATTATTGGACCTTGAGGTAATCTTGTTTACCTTGGCAGGACTAAAACGAAATAAAGGGTTTATATTTGCACGGTTTCTCCGAGATTTTTTAAGTGTAGTATCAGAAAATAGTCTGTCTTGGCCTAATGCAAAAATCTTATTCTTAAAAATTTGTCACCAGAAATAAGGTATAAACCACAGGGGTACAGATAAGGACCTCCTGTCGATGGTACCACAGCTGTACCTTAAAGGGTCACTGCTCCAGTGACAAGTCGTTGTACCCCTGGAGGTACAATAAGGTGTTTTATTTTACAAGTACAAGTAGCAAGAAGTTGTTGTTTATAACAGCTAAAACAGAAGGCCCTCCAGCTATACAGTGGTGTGAAAAAGTGTTTGCCCCTTAAACCTAATAACTGGTTGTGCCACCCTTGGCTGCAAGAGCTGCAATCAAGCATTTGTGATAACTGGCAATGAGTCTTTCACATCACTGTGGAGGAATTTTGGCCCACACTTCTTTGCAGAATTGTTTTAATTCAGCCACACTGGAGGGTTTTCGAGCATTTCAACCTCTGTTTAAGGTCATGCCAAAGTATCTCAGTCAGATTCATATCCAGACTTTGACTAGACCATTTCAAAACCTTCATTTTGTTTTTTTGAGTCATTCAGAAATAGACTTGCTGGTGTGTTTTGG
>VUQI01056076.1:0-30885 GCA_015106735.1 Paratilapia polleni | reverse complement strand
ACAAAAAAATAAAAAAAAAAAAAAAAAAAAAAAAAAAAAAAAAAAAAAAAAAAAAAAAAAAAAAAAAAAAAAAAAAAAAAAAAAAAACAGCAAATCAACGCTTAGGGCACACACGCTCGCTCACAGACTTACAGTGAACACACACAGTGAATAAGAAATGTGTTTCTGACACAGTGAACAGTTATCTGGGTTAAGAGAAGAGGAGGCAGACAGGAAGCAATTATGAAAACAGAAGCAGGAGGGTTGCAGAGGTGAAAGGGGTGTACTTAAACTTTCATTACTCACAATAAGATAAAACAGTTTCCTTTTCCATTTTTAAGATAACGCTCCATTTACGATATTGGAGTTTAAATAAATGTCAAAAGAAGTTTTTTTAAAACCTGATTTTCATCTCAGAGCCTCAATTGTGTAGATGAACAACCCATTTGTCCACAATCCACTTTGAGCATTCGATAAGAAGATCAGTAACAATCCCGTCTGTTAAATTTAACGCTCCAGCCAGCAGCTTGTTAGCATAGCTTAACTGAGGGAAGTTGGAAATACCTTAAACCTTCAGACTTTGTTTAAAGGTAATAAAACTGGCACACCTGCAGCTGTTACATCTTGCTGATTTAATCCATTACTGTGTCTCACAGAAGTTTGTGAAATAGTCACAGAAAAGTCATTTATGTTTTTGTGTTCATGAACATGTGTTATTGAGCACAAATCAAGTAATCCATTTCAATAGGTAATATATTTTGTGTCAGGAGCACATTTTTTTTTTTTTGTAGAAAAAGCAGGGAGGTGTCACCATGGCAATGAAATTAAAAGTTTTTAAAACTTTTAAATTATTCACCATGATATTTTTGTAAAGCTAATCAAGTAGTTTTTAAATGTATAAGCCTAACCCAGTACTTTGTAATTGCCCAACCCTAACCAAACCATAAAAATGATATGTGAAAAACTGTGACAGGTATGAGTCCAACTTATGTAGCTGGTGTGAAGGTCTGCCAGCTTGCTCCTCCACCACCCATCCAACCTCCAAACGTGGAGTTTTTCTTGCTTTTTAATCAGTACACATGAGAGCCGAGTGATGGAAAAATAATGTTGACAAATTCATGTTGAGGAACACGAGAAAAATTGAAAATTAGTGTCCAGAAACACGAATCAATAGATTACAGGTCATGACTATATCACGAACTGCTGTGAGACCGGGTTGGTGGGAAACATACAACTCTGGGACTATTTCTTGGTTTTGCGCAGTACAACAGAATGAAGGAAGTTACTGCTCCAAGAAATAGTCTCATATGTGACCTTCCTCAGAGGACATTTTTTGATTTTTGTGTGGGTTAAACAAAGTAGATACAAAAATATTTATGGTGACATTTAGACCCACTCGTAGGCTGAGTTTGCTACCGATAGACTGGGCCAGGCTAGCTGACTGCTGGCTTTAGATGATTTGAGAGGTGACCTGGGGAATGGCGTAGTTTTACATTGTGCTTAATTCATGTTTGGTAAGTTTTGTTATTACCATACACTGTATATAATAGATGGATGTATTTAATACATATAGATGGATCATTAATTTCTACTAAATTATTAATAGTATTATCCAAAGTATATCCACTTTACTCTAGATTTAGTCATATGGTAGCAAACAGGAGCATAGAAAGAACAACTGTAGTGTGTGTGTGTATGTGTTCATGTTTGTGCTTCATGCCTTCATTGGTGTACATTTCAGCTCTCATGTGATCAGTCCTCTTTGTATCCTTCTTCCCCTGAAGCCCCCTCTCCTCTGCCAAACAGATTGCTGTGTTGACTTTCACTAAATGTGTTGATTTAGCTGTAAATGCCAACAGATGAACACAAATTCGGTGTCTTGTGATTCTACTTACATTGACAAGCCATTAATACTCCCTTCAAACAATACAAAAGTTTGAGATTTGGCTATTGTTTTTTTCTTTAAAAATCTGGCTTTTTTTTTAAAATGACATTTGCATTTAATGAAATAAATTAATAAATAAAAAAAGATAAATGACCACAGAGCTGTTTAAGGATTAGTTTCTGGTATTCACACTGCAGCCAGCGGTGCCTACAAATTCCCATAAATAATAAATACCCACTCTTTGGAATACCAGTAATAGCAATAAAGTTCATTTTAGGGGTGACAAGGGTCTTCTGTTTCTATGAAGTACTCTATTCATCCTCTTTAAAAAATAAAAATAAAACAAATTATATTCACCCAAATCTATGATTTTAATCTTTTCTCCTACAACAGAAAGTGCTGGTTCTAACTTGTAGCATATATTTTGGAGAAAGTATGTTCAGTGAAGCTGACGGTAGTTTGGAAAGCGACTGGGTTAATGAGGTGGTTTTATGAGCATCAAAGAAAATCCACCCGTTAATATCACTTCACAGATGGGGGGCTGAAACAGTTGGAGGACCACATGCACACACTCTGATTCACACAATATGAAAAGTTTTAGCTCTGCGTGTTTAGATCTAATGAAGCTTCTGCGTCACTTTTGGAAACTAAAAAGAGTTCCTTCCTTTTGTAATTTCAGGTTTTAGAAAACAGAAGAGGGTCCATGCACAAAATGTTACAGAAAACAATTTCACATTGAATATCAATATTTGCATCTATGTCTTTTCTAACAATATAACAATAATTAGCCAGATTAACTGGCAGAGACATAGCGTAACCTACCTTGTTCAAACAAAGGAGATATTTTGCTAAGCTTGACAAGTTTCCATCGCATGCTCCAACTTCAAAAGGAATCCATATTAAAACACTCAGGCTGTTTCTCTGTAGGCTAAACCCTGCCTTTTAAAATAAATGGTAATTGATTCGGTTAGTGTGACAGGTCAGCAGTATGGAGATCAAACAGGAGCTCTCAGATGTCAGAGAGGAAACTGGTTTAAGCAGCTCAAAAACACGTTTACCCTGCAGTGTGTGTACATGTGTATGCACATACGCACTCATGTGGGTGTGGACTGCAGGGTTCATATGTAAATACAGCCATCTGAATCATTTATGAAGACATGAACCATCCATATATGACACGCTACGTGGTTTTATATGTGACTGTGTGGATAAGGGAGATTTTTCTGGCAATGGAAAAGCAGCCATAGTTTTAAATCAAATTACTTACTTGGCTGTTCTTTTGAAATCTTCACAGTCTTAAAGTTTGCTTAATCTCATAGAATGAGTATAAAAAGGTGGATATAGCCACCATGATGTTGTTTGTGGAGGTTTGTGGACTACTAATTTGAAGCCACGAGTTTGGCATTTTAGCCATCCCCATCATGTTTTCTGAGTCAGAAGTGACCATATTTAGACGGCTCAGTTAGCTTACCAGAGCTAGATTCTTTAGCAAGGTGCATTTATGGTGGATCTACAGACTGGATGCCAGTGCTGTTCTGTCAGGGCAAGCAAGGCAAGCAGTGCTTGTCCAGTGAAGTCTAAAAATAAACATAAATTAAAAAATAACAAAGTGAATGAGATCTCTTTCCTTTCATCTCAAACAGCAGTCTGTCATAAAGCTTTTTGCCTGTTTTCACCCATCCTTTAAATTACTGTCATCTTGTTGCTGCAGTTGGCTATTGTTTCTGGAAGCAGGCTTGACTCTTCTTGACTCCGAGCCACTGGAATCTGAATGGGGTAGGAGCTCTCATGGGCGTGTCTGTGTCCTGTTAAGAATGGATTGAGCTTGTCAAGCTGTGCAGCCAGCAGCTTTTCTGGTTGTTTGTGCTTGTGCGTGTTGTGGATAAACCTCTGGTCTTTGATGGGAGACTGATGGGAGACTAGTGTGTCAGACAAGATGCCGCTGGCTCTGCTAATAGTGAAGTCAGCTAACAGTAAAAAATGAGATGACAACTACAGAAGTAATAATATTTTACAATTCTTTAACTGGGAAGGAGTGCAGAAAAGTGTACTGTACTGTATATGAAAGAATACTGTAAAAGACAGGTAGCATATAACAGCATGTTTTAATCTGGTCCAGTTTGTCTTTCTGTAAAAGTCACTGCATGCCACTGCTGTATATTAATTAGTAATTAGCTCAGACTTCTTGGAGGGTCTGTAAGTACAATTTACCACACATTAAGGCAAAGGCTATATTTGTTAGATAATTGTATTAAAGGCGCCAACACCACAAACACAGTCAAGAGGTCCAGTTCAGTGACTCAAATTAGCCTCAAATTAGAGGTGACACAGCTACCGGCTATAACTTCAAGTTTCAGTACCCACAAGTCACTCAATGATGCCATGCCCCTAATAATGCATATCTTCAAGCCTTAATACACTTTAAACAGGCAAGGTATCTAAAAATAGGACCAAAAGACTTTGGAGGCTGTGTATTTATATTTTTTCTCCAGAGTTGGGCATTTTAACATGGCAGTCTATAAGGATTGGTTCACTTTTGTAGTCAGCTTCAAGTGGCCATTTAAGGAACTGCAGTATTGGGAACGTCATTTCTGTGTTGATTGTGGAGGTTGCTGTTTGCCTAATCTAATCTGTAGTGCTTCACAGCATGTGAATATTTAACCTCCTTAATATTCACATGTGAATATTGATGTTCAAAGTGCTTGGGATTTTTTTAAACTCTGAACTTAATAAAGTTATTGATAAGCGTACTCCCTTGAAATTCTCGAGAGTTAAGGTAGACATTTACCTTGGATTAATTCTGAATTTATATCTCTTTTTAGGCAGAGGGATAAAGCGTGGGCAAAATTTCGTAAGAGAAGAACTACTGCGGGTTGGGAAATATATAGACGGTTAAGAAACATGTCACCGTCTTTATGAAGAGGAGTAATCTAACTTATACTTACTTACTTACTATCAAAGTCCCCTGTTGCACAAATTCAAGAGACTCTGCACTATAATTTTAACATTCTTTAAATTTGGTTATCAGCTAATAAGTTACTGCTTAATAAATCAAAAACATATTTGATGCTTTTTGGTGTAAGGCAGACCCTTAAACTTAAAACTAACTCTTTAACTATATCCTGCAACAATGGTAGAGCACTACAGAAAATAAATCAAAATAAATATTTAGGCATGTGGATTAATTCTGAGCTTACTTTTAAACCACACATTGATCATATTTCGAAAAAAGTTCATTTTGGTGTTGGTGTTCTGTATCGTTCCAGACACTGCTTTACACGCAATGTTAGACATAGACTTGTCTCACAGCTTATTTCGCCAGTAAAGGACTATGCTGATGTAGTGTATCAGAATGCATCTGAAGCTGATCTTCATCCTCTTAATATTATATATAATCAACTCTGTAGATTCATATTAGGCTGCTCTTTTTTTTTTTACATATCACTGTATAATGTTTGACAGACTTAACTGGCTTCCACTTGATTTAAGACATCAATATCTCTGGTATCTTTTTTTTTTTTAATGTATTAATTTTGACTATCCCTATTGCCTAAAACAGTTTTTGTTTCTTCTCTTCTTCTCTTCTCTCTGATTGGAATTGGAACTTATTTTATTTGGTTTTCTGAAACCAGATTGTTTATGATTTCATTAAGTTTATAACTGCTTACTTCTTTTGCTCACTATATTCTACCTTTTGCTAATTTAATTAATTACTTTGTATAAGGTTGTAATTTTAATTTGTTTGTGACTATTTGTTATATCTCTGTTATATTGTATGTTTTGTTTTGTATAAATTTTTGTTAGGACCCCCTCGAAAACAAGATGTCACATCTCAAGGGGTTTATCCTGATACAATAAATTTGAATTAATTTGAATGTAATGCTCCAGGAATGGCTCTAGAAAGTATTATGGTTCCTTCCTCAGTATTGTCAGCAAAAATGTAAGGGAAATTATCTGTACAGGGTAATCAGTCAGATAAGTTAAGAATCAGTTACCCTTGATCTTGATAAGTAGAATTTCTTACACTGAAAATCACAATGAAAATCAAAATTTTGGCTGTAAAAATTGAATTACTAGTGACACATTTAGAGAAAATGTGTGGATATGCTTAAAATCACCTGTGTTGCTGTGCTGCAGCTGTTTCTTGCCTCATAGCAAGCCTGGCCAACTGTGGCCTGTGCGTAAAGTTTATGTTCTCCTCATACCTGCATGGGTTGTCTCCAGATTCCTCCCACAGTCTAATTTTCCTGTCAATGTAAACATGAGCATGGTTGGTTGGTTGCCTGTGTCTCAAACCTGTGATTAACTGGCAGTCTGTCCATTCATCCAGCATCAACTGGGATTGCCTCCAGTTCCCCCTGACACTGTAAAAAGGATGAGTGGGTACAGCAAATGGATGGATTATTATTTGCGTGCTTTATTAAACAATGATAACTGACTGCAGATGCAAAAATTATCAATGTGTCAAGTCCAGATCATGGACTCCGTGACTATTAACAATGGTGTGTTAAGTGATGAAGAGAATTAGCTGTGTCTTGGAAGTGAAAAAACTGTATCATAAAAATGTAATAACCTGGATTTTTTATTGTTTTAAGAATAGATTATAATGATACCATCTAGTTAAACAAAGATTTAAAGAAAATGTGCATGCATGTGTGCAGTATTAAAGCTGATATAGGATGGCTTTCTTGCTGTACATTTAGTCATATAAAACAGATCCACAGCAAGGATGATGTCACTGAAAGGAGAGTTGAAAGTGTTGCCATGGTAATGGGTGAAGGCAGCCGTGTTTGGCCCTGACTGGGTGGGGTGCTACTGTAAGTAACAGACACACATACAAAGAAGAGTGCACAGACAGAGCTCGGTTTGTGAGCACCTCTGTGTGTTGTGTGTAAGTAAGCGTATTTGTGTACTCCCCCGTATCATCCAATTACCTCTACACACAGCTCTGGGGTGATGTACACGGTGTCATCTCATTATGAACAGTAAAAACAGAACCAGAGGTTATTACACAGGGTTGTTACTGCGCAGTAAATAGACATCCGTGGCACAGTTTGTGTGTGTTTTGTCTTCTCCATATAATTGGGGTCTAGAGGTATGCACTGTGCATTTGTGTCTGAAACCATGTAAGGTCTTTATGCAAGAAATTATCTTTCTCATTATGTTTGTGTGTGCGTGGTAGAAGTTAGAGAGAATTAGGCACTTTATTCCATCATGTCTAATATGACTGATGGGCTGTTACGACAATGAAATATAAGCAGCATGAATGTAAAGTTCGTCCATTAATGAGAAAATGTTTTATTGTCTTCAAAGTTACATGATTACTGTTTGCAATGCAGTCATGAAGTCAGTCCATCAGTGCCCACTCTGATGATTCACCTGCAAGAGTGAAATACCCAATGTGTGAAATGTCAAAAGTTTTGTGCAGCTCAGTGAATATGAGCCAGTGTTGCACATTTTTGTGTTTGCATAAAACTGTTGTGTTTTCATGACTGTGGACTGTGGTTTTATTTGGTCACATCCTTCCATTTATATAATTATTCCAGTCTGCATGTATTCACTCTCTGGAGGTGCACATGAGACGGAGATACTGAAATGAAATTTTGGCTCGCAGAGCACATTATCGAAGGTCTGTAAATTTCAATATTGAATCAAAATCCCTGATGAAATCAAACCCCGGATGGCTGGAGCAGACCTATATGGAGTAATATGTATCTTATAGCTGACACAAAGCAATCCTGGTATATTTCAGTGAGTTTTCAGTCACTGAAATATACCAGAAATATTTGCCACAGATGAGCATTACAGACAAGGTTGTTGCCTTCTCCTTATTTGGAATTAGATGACTGTCAGACAGGCAGTTTTTATAACTGCATTTCTGGTTTCTTAATAGTGTTATAGGTATGGGCACCTGTCAAATCTAAAGTATTTTGTAGGATGATAATTAGGAATTGGGTACCTTTCACATTTGAGCCCAGTACCCAATGGTACCTTTTTTCATTACTTCACCTGTTTTGAAATAATACATTTTCTCATACAAAGTAAGTCCAAACTTTTCAATGGAAACATGCCTTGGTCTGACAATGTGTGTGATGTTGACCTCACTGTCACAGTGTTTGCATACTACAAGATTAAATAGTAATGTTAGACTGTTATTGATTATGGTTACATACTAAGGTTTTGGACATACTATCTCACACAATGTGTTTGTTTACCATAAATGGCATGCTGATAAGAAATTTCAGTAAAGCCAGGGTAAAAATGCTAAGTTAAAATATAAACCAACATAGTGGGAAAAAGTTCAGTTTCTCTGACAACTTATCCAACTACCTAATTACCTGAAGAAGATGTTGATGTCTCACTAAAAGTCTCATCATCATCATCATCCTTGGGTTTAACTTATTATTTGGCGAAAGACGTGCTAACGTTAGCTGCAGGTCCTTCGGTGAATCTGGCTTTCAGGATATCAAATACACTCTTAAGCTTTTAGCTATATTTTGTATTTGACCAGGTGTTTCCGCAGATTAAATGTGTTGCCATCACCAGCTTTGCATTTTACAATACGAATGCTGCAAAGAGGGTTGTCTGTGTCTAGTTTTGAAAAGTGCAACCACACCTGAGACTGCTTTTGGCTCGCTGCCGCTGTGTGTTTGCTGCTCTTCAACACATCACAGGAGTAACGCCACGTGGTCTCGCTCTCATTCTTCCTCTAACCGAGATGTGCTCTACTACAGAAATTTGACACAGATTGAGCAAATTTCAGTACCCTAAAAAGTACAGAGTTTGGTACCCAACCCTCCTGGTAATACAGTCTCAAATTCTGATGAACAATATATAGAAAAATTACAGCCTAAAAGCATATAAAATTACAAAGGATATTTTGCTAGAATAGCAGTTAGAATAGTTGTTTCCAACCTGAACCTGAACACCACATGCCCAGTGTGTAAAAACTAGAACAAGAAAAAACGGAAGCATTTCTGAATAAGTGGGAGAAAATTGCTGACTAAATAGCTGTTCAAATTAGTCCAAATGGCTCTTGAGTTTGGACAAACTGTTAAAACTGAATACTAAAACAGTGGAATTAATAATTAAATTAGTTTCTTTGAAGTTGGATGAGCACTTAAAATAGCTGGTTAACAGTAGGGTAATGGAGTTGCTAGTTAGTAATGAATAAATAATTAAAACAGTTAGCCAAAAACAGTGAGCAGCTGAAACAGTCAGCTAAGTCATCGCTAGCTAAAAATAATGGATAAACAGTTTGCTATAATGCTGCATAAGAAGGTAAAACATTTAGTTGTTAAAAAATAAAGGATAGTCATTTTCTGACTATAATGCCATTTAATTTAAGATGGAAAAAAAGCCATACATGGATGAAATACTCAGCTAGTAAATATATAACAATTAGTTCCTGCTGCTCCTGGTAATGTAGTACAATGGCAAGTAAACACAGCTAAACATTAAAAGTATGAAGTGCAACAATATGCACTTTTTAAAACACTTTTTTTGTGTTAATGGTTTATATATCAAAGAGAGCATGTGATAATGATGATAATGATGAGTAAGGGGTGGGGGTGCAAATGTGCATAAAATAAACACAACCTGCAAATTGTAGGAAAATGTGTATCTGTAATGATATTCTTTCTTCCTCCTCAAAGGTCTGATTCCCGAAAAGAATGACTTGCCCGTTGAGGAGGAAGAGGATGAGCGAAACCTCAACTACAACCCTCCAGCTCAGAAGTCCCTGCAGGAGATTCAGGAACTGGACAAAGATGATGAAAGTCTGGTGAAGTACAAGCAGACCCTGCTGGGGCCAGAATCAGTGATGGCAGGTGTGTGTATGTGTGTTTATGGTTTACCTGTGGTGCCCAGTATTACTGCAGCTTTTATACTTTAATACTATTCACTTACAGCAACAATTTGTGATGCACAGTTCCTCACAAACCTGCACAGACACACACACACACACACACACACACACACACACACACTACAACAGACTTGCTTGTCTCAGCATCTCTAATCCAGCAGCCGGTCTATGGCAGCTGATATCAGTATAGCTATGACTCCCCCCACTGCTGTAACCCAGCACCACCTCATCTACAGCTTAGTAGCATTGAATTCACTAAGAAATGCTATAATGAGAGAATTGAAAAGCAGAGAGGAGAGGAGAGGAGATGACATTATCGTCAAAGAGAAGCTGTAAATCTCTGTCTGCATGCCGAATTCTGAAATTAACTCTGAATTCTAGTTGTAGACAAAACTATTTTCCAGTGCTGAAATGTCAAAAATGATATTTTAACACTGCTTTATAGTATTCCAGCATTAGTGTGATGGATTTTTTTTTAAGTGAAATAACCACCAGATGGATTACAGATGAAAATCAGTTACTATCCTCATCTTAAAATTTTAGTTTGTCCCTTTGAGTACAGCTTGAATAAGTCATATTTACCGTACCCAGGTAGTTTGTATTCCCTGCTACCTTTCTTTATGCTGAGCTAAGTCAATCATAAAAAAAGAAAAAGAAAAAGCAGAACAAAGAAGAGCCAAGCATATATTTGACTTCGGTAGTAATGGACCGTTTCTCCTTTTCAGACATTTCTGGTCCTAACGTCAGGGTGACCAGACTGACCCTGCTGTGCGATGATGCTCCTGAACCAATCACTATGGACCTGACAGGTACATGGTGCTTCTCTTTCTTTCTTCACCAAACTATTTTCTCTACCTAACCTTGGCTAGTTGTGGATGTGATATGGTTTTGCTATACACTTAAACACTTAAATTGCTGTTTTGCCCTGAAGTAAGGCATCCCACCCCACTGTGCCGCATTTTATGTGCAGTAAGACTGCAGTGGGTGTGCCTGTGCTTGAAAAAAGGAGACAGCTAAATGTTTGCTTAGTGGAAATGCTCATTTTTTTCCCTGGGGGCAAAAGCCACATGTAGGGAAGGAGAGAGGTCTGTTTTATGTTTAATTACAGTATGTGCTGAATGTGTATTTGCTGAATGGTAATTGTGAGTGTCTGTCACTCCCTACAAAGGAACAAAGTTGAGGAAAGGGTTGATCTGCATGTGTGTGTGTGCATTCACCAGTCTATAATAGGATTAAACTGCATGCAGGATTCGCTTTGTTTTTCCCCTTGTGTGAGGATTTCCCTGCCTGTTACAATCACAGTCACTCATACATGCACATTCACACACTGCTAATAAGAAAGGTCACCTGGTTGCTAGGCAATGCTGACTTTGTACTGTGCCGTTTCCACTGATACAAATGCAGAGTGATAAAAAGCATCTAGGAGCCTTTAGTGCACTTGTTTCAGAGTAAAAAGCTATGCTGAACTACATGGACCTTGAAGAAGAGTACACCGTGTTTCCAGATCTAAAGTTCCCAGACGCAAAAATCACCTGAGTGATGAGTGAGTGGGTTGACTTAGGGTGCTACACATTAACAGAAACACTGTATTACAAACTGGGGTGTAGAGTTTAAAGGGGCGCAACACTGATTATACACAGTATGTTCAGATGTAACCTCTACTGTGGCTTTGCAGGAGCTGAGTCAGGTGTGGGACAATAACTAAGATGATGTCATAGTGAGTCATGAGTTTATTGCAGCGTGGGCTGTGGAAACCTTTATGACAACCTGCAGGTGTGGAATTTAAAAGATGTGTGAGTTTATCAGGAAAACAGGGTTTAATGAGTGACGTCCACGTTCACTATGGAAAATGTAGGACACAGTGTTTAGCCATTTATCCATAATAGGTACTAAAAATCACGATACCCCTGCTTTTTCCGTCTTTGTGGAAGTGCAATAGAAAATATCTGGAGAATCTCTTCAGCACAAATGAATGCTATCCAGGTAGCTCTATGGGAGTTAAGTTTTAGTTCCTTAAAAATACTTCATTTAGCTCTGAAATAGCTTTTGTGACCCCTGGATGATTATATTGTGAAAATTAAAGGTTTTAGAAGAGTCCTCAGTACATGTGTTACCTGCAATAAGGTTTTTGCTCCTCTTCATAGCAAGTAGACATTATCTTTTATAATGGATAATGGAGGCCTTTTATGCAATGTGCTCTAACTATAGTCATGGAAAAATCCTTCCAGTGGAAAGAACTGCGTGTCTTTTACATGTTGTCTCCCTGAATCTCTTCCATGAGGAGCAGAGATGTGTGTGCTTTGTGCTTATGATCTTGAACCAAAGAGAAACAGAGAAATTGGTGAAAGCTGTATAAGAGCAAAACATCTTCCATCATAAATCTACAGAGTAGCTGCAATGTACTAATACTGTAAGTCATGTTGGTATCATGTTGCAGTCAGCTAGCTAAACCCACTGCAATGGATGCATTAGAGATCCCATTTTGCACTCTAGTCTGTGTGTGTGTGTGTGTGTGTGTGTGTGTGTGTGTGTGTGTACTGATGTTACAGAAGAGGAGGGAGTGAGTGTCTGCTTTCTCTTCTCCCCTCACTTGGTGATATTGTACCATAGTACAATAGAAGAGAAAGCAGACGCTCACTCTTACTACATGCTTGACTGGTCATCCCATCAGAGACCTCTCACTTTTGGCGAGGTTGTTTGGGTCCATGTATTAACCTTAACTTCTGAAATCATAACTGTCCCCTCGTGCACTCAGAGAGTGTGAGATCTCTGTTGTATATCAAACTTCCGAGCCTCTGTCACAACAACAGCCCAGGGGAAAGTAGCCAACTACTCAGAGCAATCTCTTTGTGGTTCATTTACAGTTTGTAATATATGATTCCACCAAAGCATTTGCATCTACTTACTTAGATCAGAGTCACTCTTATTTCTGTTTCAACAACTGTATTTCTTTCTGTAGTTCAGACCATCATTCCTATATAAGAATAACATTTTAATTCAATTCTAAGGTTTTACGTGACAGGACATAATAAAAAAAATCATCTGGTCTTTACCAGGTTCTAAAATTAATTAAATACTACCTCAGACTTTTAACAGCAACACCTGAATATAACATCCATCCATAGATCCATCCATTTTCTTCCACTTATTCAATTCATGGTTGGAGGGGGGCTGGAGCCTATCCTAGCTGTCAAAGGGTGAAAGGCAGGGTATACTGTTGTAGATTTGTTGGGGTGTTTGGGATCACCGCTCTGTTGACCCAGTTTCAGCCAAGCTTTAGCTGTCGGACAGGTGGCCTCACATTTGACTTTAGAACACTTTGGTATACATGGTCGACTCAATGACTGCAAGTTGCCCAGGTCCAGTGGCTGCAGAACGAGCTCAAATCATCAGCCCTCCACCACCGTGCTTGACAGTTGGTATGAGGTGTTTGTGCTGATATTCTGTATTTGGTTTTCACCAATTGTGGTGCTGTGCATTATGGCCAAACATCTCCACTTTGTTCCAGAGGTGTTGTGGTTTGTTCAGATTCAACTTTGCAAACCTAAGCTGTGCCGCCGTGTTCTTTTGAGAGAGATGAGGTTTTCACCTGGCAACCCTTCCAAACAAGCCAAATAAGTTCAATCTTTTTCTAATTGTACTGTCATGAACTTTAACATTTAACATGTTAACTGAGGCCTGTAGAGTCTGAGATGTAGCTCTTGGGTTTTTTTCAATTTCTCTGAGCATTGCACTGTCCAACTTTGGGGTGAATTTGCTGGGACGTCCACTCCTGGGAAGATTGTGGCATTGTGTTAACACACACCTGAATGCTCCAGACCAGCAAGCTTTCTGATGATCAGTTAATCAAGTGCATTTGATTCCTATGGAAGCAGTAAGGGTGTACACATTTTTCACACATTGGTTCTGCAATTTGGCTTAATTTTTGTTAAATAAATAATGACACTCTGTCATGCATTGTACTTCATCTGAGGTTGTATTTAAATAATTTTAAGATCTGAAAGAGGGTTTACTTTTATTTTTCACATGACTGGTATAAATGTCTTTTTTTATTATATGTAAAAACAGGCTTTGAGTAATACTAGCCTGTTTGAACATTGTCTGATCACAACTAAATAAACTGAATAAAAATAAAATGTGATTTTATGAAAAAACTAAGAGACGTAACAGTAACACACCCTGGACAGGTTGCAAGTCGATGTTAAAAGAACGTGACTCGGAAAAAATGTTGTCACTTACATACAGTTATTTTGTGTTTCTTATTTTTGAAAAAAATCGCTTTCTGCTTTAAATACTATCCTGCCAGTGATTAACTTTCATCAGCATCTCTTTACATGAGAGTGCTGCTGCTCTCAATTTTACTTGAATCACACTTTTTGGTGTTTTTTTGTCATTTATATTTAGATCAGTGGGCTTGAATGTTAATGCACTGAAACACAAAAAAAACCCCACCTTGTGTCTGTGCAAAAACAGCTTTTTAATGTTTTTTTGTGTCTCAGTGGATACAGCAGTAAGACTACCAGAGATAGAGACAGAGATTCATTAGCCATTGAAAATATACATGCATAATAAATTACATGCAAAATTTTAAGGGAATTACAACATTTTATGAACAAGGTGCCGTTAACTGCAGTTTAATGTGATGTTATTCGATTAATACTACTTTATATTGCGTGTATATTATAGAAATCTGGTGTCCAAGCTACTTTTGTCCTTTCTTATTCTCTTAAAATTTACATTTAAAACACATGTATACTGTATTCAAAATCATATACCCATGTAGCGAGGTTTAACTTACAACTCTAATATATTGTGTGCCACATACTGTACTCTGTGGGGCTGCACTACACAAAGCAAAATCCTTGAGATTTGGTACTTTGGTGTCCTAAATGCAAGCACTAGCTTTGTTAAACTTTCATGTTCCTAGGGTTGTTTTGCTGAGCATGCATGCTGCTGCACATTTATTCCGTCACACACACTTGACACCGAGCAGCTTCTGTAACATCATATTCTGTGTGTCTTATGTCAGTGTGTGTAATAAAGTGGGCCAAGAATGAATAGAACACATGGTGATATATTCAAAAGATCTCAGTGCTAACCTGAAACTTTCTCAGCTAGAAGATGAAACAGAGGTGAAAGAGGTGTGTTTGGTATACAACATGTTACTGATTAGTTTTGCTGTGATTTTAGGTGCATTAACTCTGCTGAAACTGCAGAAATGAAAGGTCTTAACAGCTTCACAGTTAACATGAACTCAGACTTCTCATCTGAGTACTGTATTTGAAACTATTGACTGTTTTTGGAAGAAGTACCACAGCTATAACCTAGGTGCCCTTCCTGACAGAACCCTCCCATTTATCCAGGCTTGGGACCAGCACTAGGAGGGCACTAGTTTGTGACCCCTCTGAGGCTAGGTTTGTGTCTCCTCTCAGTCTTGAACTGGGGATCTTTCCTGTGTAAGGCGAATGTGTTTGCCACAGATTTGCCTGAAAAAAAAAAATTCAGGAGAAAGATACAATTCTTAAAAAGAATTAAAGTTTCAGGTCCCTACTGTCAGTCATTTGCTCAAAGATTACTGTAAGAAATGCAGGTAAGGGTATTTTAGATTTTTATTTTTCTATCAAAGGCTCAAATTTAGGCCATTAGTCTTAAAACCAGTGAATTTTAGAAATATTGGAATCTATTATAATCTTTTGGCTGCTGACTGACATGTTTCAACAAACATTAGAAATCTGCTACACAATTATCCCCGTGTGACCTTTTTAATTGATTATGGAGCGGCAGCATCAGGTCAAAATCTGAATTCATGCAGTACTTTTGACCATTTTTCTCACTGCTGTGCACAGTTCACATCTACACAGCTGCTAGCTACTAATGACTACTTTGTATACAGCTGGGGAGTTTAATCTGCATTAATGCATCATATTTTATATAAACTGTGCATGAATTTTAAATGAAAAACTATTCTGAAGAGAATGCTACAAGTAACTTTAGCTATTAGATAAATGTAGTGGAATTAAAAAGTACAGGATTTCACTATAGTATGAAGCTTATGTGGCATCACTGCAATATCCTTGTGTCATTGTTATTATATAAAAGATTAACCAAGCTCTTATCTATAGATATGATTATCCCTGCTACAGAATATTGTTTTATAATTTTAATGACTACTTAAAATTGAGTAGACAAAGTAAATTAAACGTTTGTGATTTTGAGGTACAAAAAATAAATAACATGGGGTATTTTTCTGTAAAATGATTTTTTTTTCTGCTGACTTATTGTCTAATATTTTTCACCTTTTCTTGCCAACAGTGCAATATTTACCAATTGTGAGCTTTAGCTGGAAAGCCTGTGTGTTTGATGGGTGGATTTGCCTCTGTGCGTGTGTGTGTGTGCATCCTAGCATGCATACTTGCTGCGAATCATACCCGCATGTTTATGTGAGCGAGAAGAGGGAGAACAGGTAGACAGCTCTCCACATTGACCTATTTTCTCAGTCAGACTCTCCCAAGGGTGGCCAGCATCTTTTCTCTTCTCTCTGTCTCCTGAGACGAGAGAGGAGGAGATGCTATAGGAAGGAGGGTGGGTGAGAGGGGATTTGCATGCTGCAGTTCAGAGAGGGAGATGACTCCAAAGAAATGAGACAGGAATAGAGACGGAGAAGTGAAAATGTCAGCTACACGAGGTGAATGGCATGTTTGATTTTGATCTGATGATTTTATCTCGTGGCAACAAGAAGTTCCCAGATCACAGGGGGATATGTAGATTGTCCAAATTAAGACATAACAACGACACACTGTAAGCACAGTTAGGAGATTTTTTTTTTTTTTTTTTTTTTTTATGTATAGTCTAAATGTACCACAGATATGTAGATTTTTAAGATGCCTTGCTTTCTTTGCCTGTCTGCCTCTCTTCTTCCTCACATCATATCACTGATATCTATGTTTTATTCACCCCATTCTTCTATCTCTCCTTCATCTCCTCCTCCTCCTTCGCTTCCTCTTTTGTTTCTCTGTCCATTAGGAAGCACTCAGGACTGATGGTTTGGTTCAAATTGACATATAAAGTGATTAGGCAGTGGATGCATTTCTGATTGCTCTGTGCTTTTTCAATGGCTCAGGATGCTTCCCCCCCCCTGCAGTATGAACTCATTCAACCACACCACACAACTGAAACACTTTTATTGTACAAAGAAGCCATGCTGGTTTTACCCACTTACCAGTAACAATAAATAACCAGTATGTCAGAGTTCTTTTAAGTGCATTTTTTGATTTATTCCTTCCAATTTAGCTGAAAACATGAGAAGACAATGCTTTGAATACACTGGGATCACTCTTTAAAGAATTATATCATGCAGTGATCACATTGTAGTGCATGTTTCCTGTTGCTGTCTAAGTAAGTAAGCTACATTTCTGAATATATGAGAAGCAGCAACAGTGTGACCATATATTTTATATGCAGATATAATCATGTAGAGCGAGTGATGTCATACATGTCATGTCAACCATTAGTGATGTTTTGTTGTTTCTTTGTTGTTGGTTGTGCAGGAGACCTGAGCGCTCTGAAGGAGAAGAGCTTCTCCTTACAGGAAGGAGTTAAATACAGACTAAAGATACACTTCAAGGTAAGATGGAAAGATCCAGTCATAGAGTTATATTAAGGATGGGGGGCCTTCAGGTGCATTATAACACTGGTGGGTTACAGTGTGTATGTGTGTGGATGGAGTGGACACAAACAGATGGTCAGGTATTTACTGGAAGTGATTAAGAGGTGGAACGGGAGACACTGTGCTGAGTAAGCCACCATGTACTATAAAATCAAACCACAAAATCAAAGCAGATCACTATCATATTTAATGGGTTTTTTTGGTGCTGCTTAATTTTATAGTGCTTGTAAAGATTCACGCCAGAGATGAAACTCTTTTAATGTTGTGGAAATAAGGCTCTGTAGATGCAGTTTTCAAGTTATCAGTCTCCTTTATTACACAAATGTGGAGGACTGATCTGTAGAATACGTCAGTTTGCACAGAAAGTCAAGCCCTTTTTATGCTGTTTATGACAACTTCTTTCTATCATTGAAAATTTGTGGAATTACCCCTGGTGAGGATGCTCTTACCTATCACCATATAGGGACACATTTCTGTCGGTATACACAACAGTAGCCATCTTGCCTCTCTGACAAGGACATCGATATCTCCCAATGTCCTCAACTCCCAGCATTCTGAGCACACAAACACTTCTCAAAATATGAAAGCACATTGATATAGTTAGATCCATAATTTGTTGGACAAAGACACAATTTTTGTAGTTTTGTCTCTGTACACCACCAATGTGGATTTTAAATCAAACAGTCAAGATGTGATTAAAGTGCAGACTTTTAGCTTTAATTCAAGGGGTTTGGACAAACAAACATAATTTTAAATATAAGGATTGTTTTTAATACTTGATGAAAATCCTTTGCAGCCAATGATTGCCCGAAGTCTAGAACCCATGGACATCACCAAATGCTGTGTTTCCTTCCTTGAGATGCTCTGCTAGGCCTTTACTGCAGCCACCTTCAGCTGCTGCTTGTTTGTGGATCTCCCTGCCTTCAGTTTTATATTTAATAACTGAAAAGCATGGTCTGTTGGGTTGAGATCAGCTGGCTGACTTGGCCATTGAAGAATATCCCATTTCTTTGCCTTGAGAAACTCTTGGGTTGCTTTTGCAGTTTGCGTTGGGTCATTATCCATTTGCACTGTGAAACTCTGTCTGATCAGGTTTGCAGCATTTGGCTGAATCTCAGTAGAGAGTACAGCCCTGTGCACTTCACAATTCATCCTGCTACTTCTACCAGCAGTCACATCATCAATAAACAGTAGTGACCTGGTTCCACTGGCAGCCATACATGCCCATGCTATGACATTGCCTCTTTGACAGATAATGTGGCATGCTTGGGATCATGAGCTGTTTCTCTCCTTCTCCAAACTTTTCTCTTCCCATCATTTTTGTACAAGTCAATCTTTGTTTCATCTGTCGCAAAGATTTATCCCAGAACTGTGCAGGCTCATTAAGATGTTTTTCTGGCAAAGTCTAATCTGACCTTCTTGTTCTTGAGTGCAACCGGTGCTTTGCAGCTTTTTGTAAACTCTCTGTATTCACATTCATGAAGGCGTCTCTTGATTGTAGGCTTTGACAACGATACACCTAACTCCTCCAGAGTCTTCTTGACTTGTTTAGATGTTGTGAAGTTGTTTTTCTTAACCATGGGAATAATTCTCCCATCATGCACTTTAGTTGTCTTCTGCGGTCTTTCAGGCTTTTTGGTGTTGCTGAGCTGGTCAGCTCATTCATTCTTTCTAAGAATGAACCAGATTGTTGATTTGGCACTCCTGAAGTTTTTGCTATCTCTCTGATAGGTTTATTTTGTTTTTTCAGCCTGACTTGCACTGACATCATATTTAAAATTACAGTGAGAAGCTGTAAAATAAAAAAAAATAACACTTGGAACTTCAAATATTATGTCTGCTTCATTTGTCATGTAATAACATGGGAACAGGCCTCACCTGATCATGAAACTGCTCATCAGCCAATTATCCAATTAACTTTGAATCTCTGAAAATGGCAGACTGTGTATAAAAAGGGCTGTAATTCCTAAACAGTTAATGCAAATCTTTGTAAAACCCCTTGAATTAAAGCTGAAAGTCTGCACTTCAGTCACATATTGATTGTCTGATTCAAAATCCACTGTGGTGGTGCACAGAGGCAAAACTGCAAAAACCTTGTATTTGTCCAACAAATTATGGGCCTAAGTGTACATTAAATTAAATTAAAGCATTACATTAGGTAATTAAGAGTATTGTCTATTAAGAAGTATTCTAGTACAATGTCACTAACCTTGTTTTCTGAGTAGAAAGTAGATTCGATTTTAGATTTCTAAAAGTGGATTGGACAGTGTATTAGTCCACCACTGTGGTCCATCGCTTCGGTCAAGACTGAAACAATGTTTTACAGACTGTGATAAAAAAAACTCCATGGTCTCCAGAGGAAGATGCCTTTGGTGATCTACTTTTTCCTTTTAGTTCCTCCAGCAAGTTTTTTTTAAACCCTTCTACAACTAAATGTGTCAACATCTTTTCTATGGATAACCATGAGTTTTTGTAACTCCATGGTACCCAGATGATGTGTCTGAAGCCATTTTCACACATACACTTTGAAAACTTTTGTGAGAATCAGGCTGGGTTATTTTCTCACATGTAGCACACAGCAGGAAATCGTCCACTTCATTAACTGTCATTCTGCTGGAAATTCTCTGTGTGGTTTAATGGGGGAAGCTGCATGCAGGAGGCAGCACGCATGACACCCGCTAGCTAGCAGTGAATCCACCAAAATATTATCTGGTCTGTTCTCACACTGGCGCCGCCACACAGACTTTGTGCTTGGGAGCTGGCAGGTTATGAAGACTGCTGGTTAAGTTCAGAGGTGCGGTGCATGTTTGAAAATGTTGTGAAAATGCTTTAATGATTTTTGTGATCTTCTAAATTTCCCTCTAGGACCACAGTAAGGTTAATATTTGTGGTTCTTGGTGAAAAATCTTGATAACATTTGGAAGTTTTGGAAGGATGGACTGCTATCAAAGCAGCAAATGAACACATAGACACAACATTTTATTCTGTCTAATGCTTTTGTTTATGGCCAAGTATATGCAGAGTTAAGTGTTAGCCTGGCTGATGACTCTTGGTCTGGTTTAATTACATTTTTTCCTCTTCTTCCCAGCATCATCTTGTCCTACTGTTCTCTTGCCTCACTTTTCTGTTCTCTTCTTTTTCACTTCATGGCCTGCCATCACTTGTTACCCTCCACACTTTCTCACACCTTTGTTCTCTGCCATCTTCTGTTCCAAACAAACCTCTCAACACTCATGTCAACACAAGCAGCTTTTTTTTTTTTTCCAACCTGAGCTATCATGTCCACAATAAGAGGATCCACACTTGGATCGATGAAATGATTTTGAAAGAAAATGCAGGCACAGAGGAACTCCTCAGAGGATAACTTCATTAATTATTTGCCACAAAAATAAGGAAGGGCGGAAATGCAAGCTCCATTGTAGTTTAGCTACATTTAGGAACTACACTTGACTCAGCAGTGATAGTAGTTCATCAGCTTTATAAAATTCAGCTGAGCTGATGTAAAACATGCTGAAAAACAGCTCATCTAGAACCCTGTGCAGGTCTTATTGTCTGAGAGTGATTCAGATTGTGGAAAATATTCCTGTATTGGATATGAAAACTAAACATTATGGTTATATAAATAAGATAAATAAGTAACTTGGTTTCATTGATAATGAATAACCAGGGGCCAATTACCCTATCACCCAGATCTTTGTTGAAAAGAAAAGATCGTAAGGCTAGAAAATAGGTCAGTGTGTGTTTGTGTGTGTGAGGGGAAGTAGACTGGAGGCAGTACCCGAAGGATTTGGCCCTGAAGGAAAAGGTGGAGAAGGGGAGAATAGCCAAACAGCTCAAAGAGTGAATAACTCGGCTATGCTGCGAGGACACCTGCTGGCCAAAGACCATCACTGCAGTCTGCTTAGCCCTGGTGTTGCATTCACATTGGCTTTACTTCATCGTTTAAATGGTTAAGGTCTCACAGACCTCACTGTGTATGTGTAAAAACAATAACAGTCACAGAATTTTCCCACTTTTTGCCCTTTTACATTAATATTTTTTTGTCTCACCTCATTAAAATATGCTAAATAAAATTTAAGTTATAACCCTTTGTCACAATCCGAATGTGCACATTTTGTGAAAGGGATAAGGGATGCAGGTTAGCCATCTCAACAAATACAAATCTATTTCATTTTTTAATTTGCTATATGAGCTATGTATGCAAGAATTTATCCAATTTGTTTGCCAAAAAGTTACCAGTTAACAGTAACTCTGCAATAACAGAGGTAGTGTATAGATTTAGGAAGGATACTGCTGCATATAAATGGCATTTGAACATGATTTGTATTAACTGTGTTCCCAGCTGTGGTCAGATCTGTATAAAAGACCACCATGTTTTTAGGCACTTTGCATAGTGAGTAATGGACCATTTTTCTGTCTATGTTTAGAGCTGTAAATGAAGGCTTAAGTCTCACATTAGAAGATCACCATAAACCAGATAAACCAGACCTCATCAACATCACAAATCCTAAATATGTACATTCTGTTTATATGAGGTATTTTTAAGTTACTTCATTTTCTTTCTCTATATAAAAATGTGTTTTTCCACCAACTTAGCGAAGGTTTAATTTGGTTTGTGTGGAACGTGTTTGCGTGGGTTTACCCTGCATGTTCCACTTTTCCAAACACATTTATGCATTATGTGAATTAGACACTCAAAATTTTCTAATGCTTACAGCCTGCTGAGACAGCGTGAAACGGATTTTGTTTGCAGTTGTCAGAAAAGACTTGAAAAAAGCCTAGAAAGGGGATGTTCAGCTCTCAGCTAATGAAAATGTCTGAAACTTTGTGTGTCTGCAGGTGAACAGAGAAATCGTTTCTGGCCTGAAATACCGTCAAGTAACCTACAGAAAAGGAGTAAGAAGTAAGTTCAGTTTAGATATTACACTTAAAATACACCTCTTAATCTCTGAATTCAGGTGTTTTCAGTACCATTGCTACAGCTGTATAAAATCAAGTTTTTATGACATTTATCCACCATAGATTTTAGTGTATGTTATGGATCCTAATTTTCCAAATAAGTGGATTGACGTTCTAAATGACAGTTTACAAGAATGAAAGTGCACAAGTGTGAAAATATTCACATTTATCATGTGGATATTTCCTACTTACAGTGAAGTGTAAGTAGGTTTAAATTGTAAGTTTAAAAAAAAAAATCACTTCTATTTTAGTTAGTAATGTATTTTTTCTAATATAAGGTCTCTAATTTTACTTTTTAGAGCAATATTTGAGTGTTAATTCCTACACATCTCCAGCAGCAGTTACAGTGTGAAATTAATAACAATCCATAACCAAAAGCAAACTGGAAGAAAAAAATTCTTCTGCTAACACATTTTAAAGGGAGGTAATGGCCATGCGTGAAAACTAATCAGTACCAGCTCTGTTTGAGTTGCTTGCAAAGAAACAAAATGTGTCATAACATCCTGTCAAATGTTAAAGCTACCTTACTCAGAAGTGTTAAATTGTTGATAATCGGCTTTTAAGTTTGCAAGCAGTAAGGGTGATGGTTTCACCCCACTGATTGGCAGACTCAAAGGTTAGTTTTGTTTAAAAAGAAGTAGTTAAAGATTTAGTAGCTACATGCTCATTTTGTGTCTCTCCTCAGTGAACAAGGTGGTGTACATGGTGGGAAGTTACGGCCCACGTGCAGAGGAGCAGGAGTTTCTATGCCCGGCTGAGGAGGCACCTAAAGGCGCGATGTCTCGTGGCCAATATCAGATCAAGTCCTGCTTCACTGACGATGACAAGAATGTCTACTTATCCTGGGAGTGGAACCTCAACATCAGCAAGGACTGGAATTAACAGATTGGGAGAGTGTATGTGAGAGAGAGATGATTCTGCTCTCTAGCTATCTATTCTTCATCCCCTCTTGTCTTTCCCCTCTGTTGCCTCCTTCTTCCTGCGAGAACCACCTTGCAGTGGTCAAGACAAGAAGCTCTGCTTCTCTTCTTTCTCCTTTTTCTTCTCTTCTTATTTTTCCCACCTCATCTGTTTAACGCACTAAATGCAGACCTGCTGAAACCCATGAGTGACTTTTAGAGAAGAGAATCCTCTCTTTCTCTGCCTTTGTCCAGAGTTAGCCACATGCCGAAATCTCCCTTTCCTATTACTTTCGGTTCCTTCTCATTTTCCTTCCTCATGGTGTCATGTAGGCAAGTAACGAAAGGGAGTTTAATCTGTTTAAGGCCCAAATCCAATGAAGTATAAACATGACAAAATCAATTTTACAGCTGAAATGACACAAACTGCAGAGGCTGCTGTTGTGGCCAGTAAGATCCATTTATTATTTATTATTGCATCATTGTAGAAGATGCCCTGAACAGTGTGCAGCACATGTTAGAACAGGCTTTCCAAAGAGAAGAGACGAGATATATGTTGCAGGAGGGATCCTGGATTCACACATCGGAGCATTTGCTTAAAAAGTAGAGGGAGAGACAAAGGTACGGATGAGAGTGAGAGGTGGATGCTGGTGATGTAAAAACAAGAAGTTTCTTATTGTTGTTTGGCCCATTCATAAAGAGAGTGGACACCTGCAGCAGGGGCTGTAACATACAGCTCATCGAGGCAATTAAGCACCACATTACCTGAAAAATTACAAAGTACACCTATTTCTTTTTTAAGTTGGGGTGATCTACCCTTTGAGAATCAATTTTTCCCTCATTTCTGTGACAAATAAATGAGCAGAAACCACTTAGAAATATAAGCAAGGAAACTCTTCTTATAACTTGAAATCCGTTTTGAGCTTTCCTCCATTTCAGAGTGATCCAGTGGTTGCTGCCTCTGGATCAATGGCTTGGGGAGACAAGGTGTGGTTATAACATTATCAAATCCACCAGTCAGGGATACAATCACCGTTTACCCTCTTCATCACTGATTTCACATTGCAAGCTTTAAGGCTAACAAATCTTCAGGTAAGAATGTGTTTTTTTGACCAACACTATTTTGTTTAGTGCTTATAAGTTCAGATTAAACATTTCTCAGGCAAAATGTGATACATTTCCCTCGTTAATTTCAACTAGCTGAACAACAGCTACCAAAGATGTGGTGACTTATGACACATCTTTAGAAACTATCACAGCCACCCACTTACAATTCAGTTACAAATTATTATTAAATCAATAATTATTTATATTTAAAGGTTATCTTGTGGCAGATCAGTCAGTGGAGACCAGAGTAGAATTAGTGCAGGCTGACAAATTAAAAATTTGCGTCTGTGTGCTCACTTTTTTCTCATGTAGATCTGATTTTTTTTTTTTCTCAATCATCTCTCAGTAAAAAATATAATATCTTCTTTATGATCAGCAGTTTTTATTTATATTTAAAACAACAACCACAAATGGACACACCATCACATACACTCCCAAACACTCCTCACCCCCCCACCTCCACCCAAAACTATTCATCATTCATAATTAGTTGTAAACACATTTCATTATATGTAGTGGACCCATTCATGTCTTTTATTACAAAACATCTGACCAAGATCTCTCCACACCTCTCCAGACTTGTATTGAGAGTACTCCCTCAGTCTTCCATCTTCTCAAAAGAATCAATCTGCCTTTCATAGTTTGGACCCAATTTTTAATATGTTTATATTTTCCCTCTAATTCTCTTTCATCACCCAGAACAAATAGTCTGGGACTGAATGGGATCTGAATCCCTAGAATATCACAAATAGTTTCATGTATTCTAGTCCGAAACTCCTGAACTTTATTACATGACCATAAAGCATTGAGTAAATGACCCTCCTCATGTTTACATCGCCAACAGTTTGGTATATCTTTTAACCCAAGTCTAAATAATCTGCAGAGTAAAATATAATGTCAACCACCCAAAAATATGGATTTTCTTTTAAATATTTCAGTAAAACTCTTTTGGAACTTGGTCTTGTTTTTTTAAATTATTGTTACAACCTAGCCCAGTTGTAAAATAAAGAACACCATATCTTTGACATCACCCTATAATGTGTGTATTAATCTTGCAGAGGTTTAATTTGGTGCCGTTTGTCGTAAACAAATGTGGGTACTTTGTATCAAAGTTTAAGAACTCAAAAAGGTCAAAAGGTCAGTGATTTACAGGTACTGAAGCAGAAGGTGTTAAAACCGTACCTGCTCCCCCCCAGACAGTAAATACTAACTCTGCCTCTGAACTCACTGAATTAATGCCAGCATTATACTGTTGTTTAAAAACCCACAGGGCATTACTTGTAGTGAGAGATTTTGACAGCTCCTGGTTTAGGATAAAAGAAAAGAGGATATACTGGAATTTGATGCATTCAGGTAGTTTAGATACACTGACATTGTATTTGCTGTCTTTCTTATCTTAGGTACAGCTTATCAGTTTAGTTAATGTCACAAGGTATGATTAAAGAAAAAGATTCAACAGTGTTTTTCTGTCACATTTTCTTTTACGGTGAGTAGTTGTTTTTTTGTTTTTCCATATGTTCTTTCTTCCCTACATAATGATACATCATCTCTCCTATAATTAGATTACACTCTGACTAAAATGGTCTTTGTTTTTCATAAATATGCCGTATTTTAACATTTGTGTTTGCTTTCAAGGCACCAGTTTTCACAAGACTTTGTGGAGCTTTTAGAAGGAGCAGACCAATGAATGACTGTAACTGAACTGTGTATATTGTAGAAAGAGCTGCATGTAAGTCCTTAAGGATTTGATACTACTATAAAAAAATTAACTAAATTAACCCTTTCTAAACCTCTCTCTTATACCAAGGACATAAGATGTGAATAAAATTTAGCTTTCAAGCTAGAAGATAAGAGCAGTATATCAAGGGATAAATTGATGTCCCTTAAAAAAATACATAATATCATTATTGTGTCAAGTCTTTGGATATGATATTGTCATTGTAGCTGAACATACTGAACTTTGAAATACCATTTGAGTGAAACATTGTGGTCTAAGACTAACTGTAAATGTTGGCTTGTTGGGTGTTGCATGGTTTAGCAAGATTCTCTCTCTTTTTTTAAGACTTAATGTGATTAAAAGAAAAAAAAATTACAGATGCGATATCCAGATGTCAGTGGTGGCCATATACTGCAGATACATTATTTACAGGAACCGTCTGCAAGGCACGGATAGCAGAAAAATAGCTGTCTGGATCTCATGCCCCAGCCTATAACAATCAAGTGCTGCATCTTCGAATATTGGTGTCAAATCTAGCATCCTGTATCTTTTAATAAAGGTAATTCAAACAAGAGTCAGATGTCTCATTTGTCCTAAACTCTAGTCTGCTTTGTAAAAATTGAAAAACAGGTGACTTATTTGTCTTCATGACTCATTCACTCAGTACCTCGCTCAGATGCACCTCTGCTTTCCCTCTATCTAACAGGATTGGGAAATTAGAATGAAACAGTCTTTTGAGTTGTACAGTTTTATTGTATTGCATTGATTTGCATTACATTATATTATCAGCTATGCTTTAAAACACACAGTAAAGTGTAAAGAAGCTCAAATGAAGCATAAGGAAACATGCCTGATGCCACTTTTTAATTATATCCAAAGGGGACAATATGGCCAGTAGGACCTCCAGAAAGCACAGTGCTTTAACACAGCTACATATTTTTTCCTCTTCCTCTGAAACACTGAGGTGCTTAATGGCTCAATGTGCCTCCTTATAAACCCCTCCAAGTTTAAACACTTGAATACCACCTTCAGTTTTTTTTCTCCATTTTCTTCCTTCACTACCACTTTACAGGTGTGCTTCTTGTTCTTCTCCAGGGCAAAATGACAAGCAGTAGTCTTAATGGAAAAAAAAAGCAGTGTAATCCACACTATTTACATATGTACGATGGCGCCACATGTCTGCTCATCCACTCATGAAACATCTGTCAGTGTTCATCTGTGAATCAGTCAGTCACGGCAGTGGTGGTGTTGTTGCTGCTGAGCGCCTGCTCTAGCAGGGCTCGCTGGGCTGAGGCGGGCAGGTAAAGGAAGGAGTAGACCAGTGCCAGCAGCAGCAGAGCCAGCAGCAAAAGGAGGCCCCAGTCCGACGTCATTATAGGCTCATCACAGCGAGCCTGCATAAATGACTTATTAGGCATGGTGGAGAGTCGGTTTAACAACACTCACAACAGTCTCAGAAAGTAATCTTACAAAAATAAATGCAAGGTTAGAAAAATCACACCTTTCAGTTACATCTATTCTCGCCTAAATAAGGATTTTGCTGTTGTTTGTAAAAATTAATACTGCTTATGTAATCTGTATCCTTCACACTTTGATAACCCTTTATCCAAATTATATGAAATCCAGACAGCCTGGGTCTTCACATCTGTGGAAAAAAAACAGACCACACCAGTATGAGAAAAGACCCGTCAAACTATTGCAGACAATTTCATCAAACAGCTCTGCACCAAACTCGAACTGGCACAGATAAATCCAGGATGGAGAAAGCTGGTTTGGAGAACATGGAGCCAGGTAAATCCAGAGTAACACAAAATCCTTGGATGTGTTGGTTCACACAGTCCAAAGCAGAAAGATAAAAAAGTTCTTCCTGCAGTAGTAGAGATGCTTGTCTCCTGCAGGGTCTGCCAGCTCAACCTCCCTCTATCATCTGACTGGAACATTCGTGATTCCCACTAAACCTGCGTAGTGCCACGTGCATCTTTGTGTGTGCAGGTGTGCAGACGGTGCCTTCTTATCAGCGTGCATGATTTGCTATGAAATGTTACGAAACAATAACCTGAAAAACAGCAACTCAACAGCACGACCGAATCCAATTCTGCAGCATTTGACTAGACACACACACACTCACAACTGAAATGCCAATTATATAATAATTCTCGATCCTCTTAGCTCAAAACAGATTATTACCTGGCTACGTTCAGGGATTACTCTCTGGAAGAGCCTGTACTTTATTCAACCAACGTGTATCAGCACGTTATGTTCCAAAGAGTCTTCACTTAGTATATTAGCTTTGGACCTATGAGGAGGTCACAGTGTGACATGGAGGTAGTGTGGAGAAATGATTCGTTTGGAAGAGACCTGAGCTCGTTGTCTCTGTCCTCCACATGTCCTCACTCCAGTGCTCTCGGGTGCCCCTGGAAGTGTTGGGGCAGACTTAAACAAAACACATGAACAAAATGTGTCATTTCATTATCTCAAATACCACATGCTCACAATACTGGATTGTCACATGGCCCTGTCAGATTAAAGTGCTGAGGTGAGGTTAAGGTGAGGGATTTTGAACATCACAGTAATGGGTGCGTGACCTGAAATAGTACCTACTGACAGGGCAGAAACAAATAATAAAATGCAACAAATGCATCTGTCCAGATGACAAACTGTTTGATTTCAGGTTTTAATTTTCAAAGTTTGCAATAGAAGTGTCAAAATGCCAAAAGCTAACGGTTAGGAAACTTCTATTGGATCTTTCTCACTTTCATTGCTTAGCTTGCCACAGAGCAATGAACTCACAGGTGAACCAATACCTTACCTACAACAGCTCAGCGGTGTTTTACAGTCTCTCTCTCTCTTACTCACACTCACACTCACACACACACACACACACACACACAGTGTAAGCACAAAAATGACATCATATAGCAATAACCAATAATATCGATAGCAGCTCATTTCAGCTTTTGATCAGCACCGTGGACAGCAACAGCAGTCAGAGGAGACATTTATTTGAGCTTATGCTGTAAACTCACACCATTTTCTTCAACTAGGCTACCACAAGCCCAAAGTAACATAAAGACAACTGCATGGAACAAACGACAGAAGTCAATCAACCACAGGTCCTCACAGAAGGACGGAACGGGGTCCCCGTAACAAACAAGCGCACTAGAATTCCTCATTCAACAATCATTTCCAATGGACCAGGTTCTACATATATCACCTGGCACAGCAGAGGTGAGAAATAAGTAAAAGGCAACCTTTATTAAGTTATTATGGAGAAATTCTGACCAGTTGCAACAGCCCATTTCAACAGTGCTCCTTTTCTCTTTGGGCCCCTGGGTTTGTGCCCGTTCATGTTTGGTGGAACAGACCCCTTCATACACAGGTGGTGGCGCTAGGCACCTTTTACGTTACATTGTTTGACCATAATGAACACGAAGAAGAAGAGGCGCCTGCGCAGTCCGTTGTATTACAAGCGGATATGTTTACGTGTGTTGAAAAAAATATATCACACATAAATTTTGGGTTCCTATTAAAGGTAAGTTTTCCGTTTGTATTAGCTATTCAACACTGGACTATTTTATTCGGGAAAACTCCTTTATTAAACAACCCAAATTAGTTTTCTTATGCTGTTAGCAAACCAGCAGTTAGCAAACCAGAGGTGCTAACTAGTAGGTGCATCATTTGTTGCCTCCAAACCAAGTTGTTTTGATGGGATGGTGTCACAAGAAAACGTCTTCAATTACAAAACAGCTCCGAGCAGCGGTCTGTGCTTCTCACAGTCCTATAAATGTTGTAAAAATGCTTCCAGATGCGGTTTAGACCTCTAGAGGCTGTTGCATTTTTATCCACGATATTGTTTTGGCAGAGTTTTAATTCTGAAACTACATTCGGTTACGTACACATACATACATACGTACAGCAAGAACTGCAGTCAAGCATTTGCGATAACTGGCGATGAGTCTTTCACATCACTGTGGAGGAATTTTGGCCCACACTTCTTTGCAGAATTGTTTTAATTCAGCCACACTGGAGGGTTTTCAAGCATGAACGGTCTGTTTAAGGTCATGCCAAAGCATCTCAGATTTAAGGCCAGACTTTAACTAGACCACTCCAAAACCTTCATTTTGTTTTTTTGAGTCATTCAGAGGTGGACTTGCTGGTGTGTTTTGGGTCATTGTCCTGCTGCATATCCCAAGTGCTCTTGAGCTTCAGGGAACAAAGTGATGACCAGACATTCTCCTTCAGGATTTTCTGGTAGAGAGCAGAATTCACGGTTCCATCAATTACAGCAAGTCGTCCAGGTGCTGAAGCAGCAAAGCAGCCCCAGACCATCACACTACCACCACCGTGTTTGACTGTTTGTATGATGCTCTTTTTATGAAATGCTGTGTTAGTTTTTCGCCAGATGTAACAGGACGCAAACCTTCCAAAAAGTTCAACTTTTGTCTCATCAGTCCACAGAATATTTTCCTAGAAGTCATAAAGATGTTTTTTGGCAAACGTGAGATGAGCCTTTGTGTTCTTTCTGCTCAGCAGTGGTTTTCTCCTTGGAACTCTCCCATGGAGGCCATTTTTGCCCGGTCTCTTTCTTATTGTTAAATCATGACCTTAACTAAGGCAAGTGAGGCCTGCACTTCTTTAGATGCTGATCTGGGTTCTTTTGTGACCTCCTGAATGAGTTGTTGATGAGCTCTTGGAGTAATTTTGGTCGGCCAGCCACTCCTGGGAAGGTTCACCACTTTTCCAAGTTTTCTCCATTTGTGGATAATGGCTCTCAATGTGGTTCACTGGAGTCCCAAAGCCTTAGAA